>JAMKCH010083165.1:0-12057 GCA_023653785.1 Ophioderma brevispina
ACCCCATTGAGGTAAAACGTCTCTATTTTTAGTGATAGTGTTATCAAAATAGATAAAATTAAGGCAAATATGTTAAAAATAATGCACAAAGCAGGGTTACACGTTTTTAGGCATGGGACTATTTTTATCTAATCCTCAAGTATTTTAAATTAGTAGAACAGTTGGATCTCCTTGATCCTTGTTAAAATGACGCTATCATGTGGCAGTCATGTTCGTATATATCAAGTGTACTTGGTTTATAGTCAATATTTGAAAATACACAAAGGCAATCCATTTTGAGGGTCCCATAAAGATGCTTGTTCAGATCCAGTTCTGATAATCGTAACTAGAGGTCTTTACATACACATTTTATGGCTGACTTTAACATTGGACTGGACCTCTAGTTACGAATAGAAGTCATTCGGGCCAGCGTGAAAATAACATCCATATGCACTCATGGTACGAGCACTCAAATACACAGTGCTTGTGACTTTCACAGAAATTTGTTCTGACTGTCAATGATACTTACATGGTCTTGAGAAATGCCATCAAGTATTGCACACATTTGTTTTACCCGATTCCCGAAGATTACGCGAAAAAAATCTTCTGAATTTTCAAGTTCCAGTTTCTCTGTCCAAACTTCCTGGAATTTTATTTTGGTGGTGCACAACAGCATTCGGTAGGTCAGCACAGAGGTCAGTTGAATTATGGACCCAAATAAATCAGGAAAGGCCTTCGAACAAGAGAGTAGAGGCATACTGTATGAAATGAGTAGCTCATGATCGCGGTCGTACATGGCACTGTGTTATTTACGCTAAGTCAATACGTCATACTGCATGAATTAGGACTTGCATTGAAATAACCTCGATGCGGCGCTATCACTACAAAATCGTGTATGGGCATTTTTACAATTTCACCCGCCTGAAGCCTATGATATACTTTCAATAGAAGCGAGCGATTGGCATGCGCAATACCGGACTTTGCCCCAAAGTGTTACACATGCTCATGAGCAGAAATCGCTCGCTGCGACTGGAAGTATATCATGGGCTTTAAGAATGTTTACAAAATTGGGTCGCACGTGTATGACCTTTCACCTGTGTCATGTCGCTTGGTCATCCGTTTTGGACTTAGTCTGTGGAAGTGAAATTCTCGTCCTCTAAAAAGTGCATCAAATTTGCTCTTTTAAGTCTATATTTCTTCCTGAAAACTACTAAAAACATTTAAGGGTTGTCTACCGATGTCTTACAGCCCAAAAGTAAGTAACTTTGCTAAACATGGACTCATTTAGAGGATCATTAGGTACAGCAAAATTGTTTCTACATCGGTGCCGAGTTCATTTTTGCATGACTTGACGGCCAGTAAAATATGTCAGATTGATAAAAGATATAAGGCCAATCAAGTCATACTTAGCAGGACTGGGTTCATCACCTTGGTACCCCTCACCCCCGACTTACACTGAAAAGTGTTATCATTTTTGATATCATATAAATGCTGTATTTTTCTTATTGTTGTCCTGAAATTTTTAGCTTTCAACCTTCCATTTTTTTTTCTCAGATAGAGACAAAAAACTAAACTGAACTGCCATTTTTAATGGTTAACCATCATATTATCAGAGTAGTGAATAGGGGCCAAATTGCATGTGCGTTATCATATCTTACCCAACAAATGCAATTTTTGTTTCTGTTTCTTACGTTAACTGGTGGTAACGTGCCAGGCACCAATATCATAAGAACTGATGCACATAATCTGACAAGCACTGTCCATATGAAGCTTTACTCTTAGTGTGTGTTTTTCATAAGAATTGTTAATCTTATAGAAAAAGGCAATATCATCCCAAAAGTTATGTTATCAAAACTAATAACAAGTTTTCCTTGTTTATAAGCTAGCTCTCACAGTTGACTCAGGGACCAATGACACGCCAGAGAAACAAGAGGGCAAGCTCCAAGAGCCCCTTCACCAAAAACCGTTTCGCAAATGGCAAGGAAAATGACCACCCATCGGACAAGAAGAAAGAGGCAAATCTTCAAAGAGAGGCGCAGCAAGCACAACGGCACGCGGCAATGACACAGTCCGTATAGAGAAGAGATGAACGACACTCAGGAGGAGGAATCACAACAACGGAGAGGAAAGGAGGTCACCAGTCCAATATTTCAGACAGTATTACTACATACATTCATGTTTTGATTTCCCATTACACAGTTTCAATAATCCCACGCTTCTACAAACTGTTTGACCTCATACAAATTCTTTTATTTTTAGAACACTAATTTTTTAAGCAGTGGTACAACAATTTTTTTGACAACTGATATAAATAGGGCCATACGAGAGCTATTATCTTGCAATCAGACAATCCATGTTGTGGGGAACTTGCCAACAAAGTTTAACAATGATTTGTATTTTATTGCGCCCTCTATGTGTCCATTTCGCTCCATAGAAGACGTGGAACACTAAATTTTAAAGAAAAAACCATATTTACCAGAGGACCTATTTACCCGCAAAGAAATAATAAAAATTATCGAGCCTGCCATACACTTGTTTCGTACCTAGCAATGTCAAAGTTCCATATGATCAAAGTATTTTAGAACTGTGCTCTACTATTGTGTTAAAAAATGGTCAAACTTGTCAGAGCACCTAAAAACAACATAAAATAGCCTACAACTAATTTTGGAAGCCATTTTTAAAAATCTAGCAAAAAAACATCAGGCTGGATCTTTGCTATGGGTAAAACGCTCTGAACAACCACATGCCTGAACATGTTCTCCTCGGATATCTAAGGATCATTTACTACAGAGGCAAAATCAATGAGAAATTGCCTTTTTCCATGCTGTAAGTTCTACGGGGCGGTAACAATTTAAGCGTCTGCCAGTGAGCTTGTTGAATCAAGATGGCTGTCCCGACCTCTAGCCTTTTCTTAATCTGGCCTCTATGGTTCAAATACTGTCAAAGGTCTTTTAGCAATTTTTGGCATAGTTTTATATTATGCCCTTCACACCTATTCTGGTTAAGCAGAATAGAGTACATGATTACCAGAAGAAGGTATAAATAACCTTTTGCAGCTCCTCTGTAAGAATGGATAAGGAAAGGGATACAGAGTATGTGAGAAGGGTAAATAATGTTTGTCCGTAATGTTTACCTACAATTGCATAGTATTTTCAATCTTTAAAAAGGTCCATGGCGCCGATCGCTAATACCTGCGTCCCCAGAAGCCCCAAGATTTACCGGAAGTGTCAACAGTTTGACATATCAAGAAGAAAGCTACTGTTTTTTCTTTTCTCACTTAACCTTGAAATCTTAGAGCCAAAGGATTTTTGTTTGGAAGTTATGATGAGCGAAAATGTGCCCCTTTTGGTCGACAATATTAATTTACACAGTACTCTATGGGGCTTACAAAATCATCACGTTTAGCTTTCTCAATTCAAACGGTTGAAATATCGGTGCGAAACTTTAACAGATGGGGTTTTGGAGTGAAGGGCCAATCTATATCAAGATTAAAACTTCATAGCTTTAAATCAGGCCATCCCCTTTAATAATTAATCAAATGCCCAACACTGAGAAGGACATATCTCTAGAAGAATGTGATGGGAAATCTCATTACATCTCTTAGGGGTGACTGGGAGTATGTTAAAGCCTAGTTTTTAATATCCATTTTACTGTGAGTCTTGTAATAAGAATAACCAAGTTTTAAATTTACTCAGACTAGACTGGTAGATTACCTTTTTCAATTTATCTCTGGATCATTATTTCTTTATCTTGTATCATTCATATTGTATTACAAACTACCCATAACACAATTCAACATGAATACAACGCTGTTGTCCTGTCTTTATTCAAGTGATAAATTCCCCGGTCTCGCTCTAGAAGTTACTCACCCAGAAGAAGAAGCGGAGACAAGAGAAGAAGTTTTTCATCACCAAGAGCAGAGTTGCTCTAGGGGGCGTTCTAGAAGGTAATGCTCTCGATTCCATGATAGATCAGACCGCAATGCAGTGGTGCAGCCTTAATTTTTAAGTTACCACGTTGGTATCAAATGAAGTTGGTGATTACAATTATTGCTATTAAGAATTACAACACGCATCCACTTTGCAGTGCACATTCTGGTAAGCAAAACTATCCTCTTGCATAAACCAGACCGTGTGAAAGTGTGGTTTGGCCGACCGTGGGAAATTACCCATTAACCTCCAGAAGAGGAATGGAAAGTGTTCTTTCCCCACAATGCAATTGTCCCAATACAATTTTTGCCCTGGTTGTCACATGAATTTATTGTTGACAACATATTATACATAATTGCAAATGATGGGGTGAGTTTCTGTTCATTTAGGTACTTTTTGTATCACTTTAAATTCAAAATGTTGACAACCAGTGCAAAAATTGGTAATTGAATAAGGTTCATGCATTGTGGCAAGAACACTATAATAACCTTACCTTAACCTCCTGTGTACTACTGACCTGCCTTCCATATAGCTTTTCTGTATAAATTAGAAATATATCAATAAACCAGTTAAAATCCAGCTTCCAAATGTTGTTAGCTCAAGGCCCTTTACACTATCTTAATCCACCATTCTTCGTTTTCCACTTCCTGGATTGGTCACCATGGAACTTAAAATTTTTTAAGCCATCGGCAGGCAGTCACTCATGGAGTGTAAGGGTTCAGATTTAACCTGCTATTAGTCCTCCTTCACAGTGCCAATGCTTATGCGCACTTCCACCTAACATCTTTTGTGTGAACCAAAAAGTGGTGCCTGCCCAAAAACAAAACAAAGTTAAAGACTAAATTTGGTGTTTTACATAGGTGCACGTTACCTCTTCTGATTTGACCTTTCGTGTAGTTTCATTAATTCCGGGACTTAACAAGTGTACTTTGTAAAGTATTAGCTAACTTGCGTGCCGATTCAAACTGAAAATCTGCATCTAGATATTGTCTCACACAGCCTGGTATAAAGAGTGATAGCTGCATCTGTCATTTGGCATATATAGGATGTGCACCTAGTGCTGTTGTGATCCTAATAGTAACACTAAGCCTTGCAGTGCTCACAATGCCAATGTCATGCTTTTAAATTCGGTAATTACAACTTGTTTTTCAACTCATTACTGGTACTGCTTTTGGGTAAAAAAACCTGTGTGTATCTATGCTCAATGAGAGCCTTCTGACTGTAAATAAATATGGTATTCTTACCTGGTATCGTCAATGGTGGTGTGTCAAAGCTTTGATGCTTAGAGGTCAAGCAAACTTTCAGTTGGGGGTTTTGATAGTTACATCCCATCAAATTTTTGTTTTGCTTGCAAAAAATATAATTGTTCAATCCAATTTCTCACACATGTAGTCCCTCAGGATATCTAAACCAAGCATGTTAAAAGTGCACAAATCAATCTCTCCAACTGAGCCAAATCTTAACCTACTATGACCATAATTTTGGATACCCCCTTGTGGTCCCTCTGCCACACTGTCCCTTAAACAGCCAAATGTCAAGATTCATGATATTGTCACGCTTGATAATTGTCAAGCTATGGGTAGTTGGACACCCATCCATTATCTATTTCCTCACCGAGATATACCAGCGACTTAATTTCTCATTTCTCAATGCCCGCCGAGAACGGAATTCGACCCGGGACACCCCTCGGGTCTCAGTCGACAAACGCAGTGAATTAGCTAAAGAGATTTTCCTCCCCGTTAGGTCCTATTGACACTAATGAACTTATACCCCACCTACCACCTCGTGACAATTACTTACTTTACTACTTCCCTGGGTTCCTCACAAGGCACGTCCCTTGCCTTAAACTCCTGCCTCCTTGATCCAAGGTACGTAATTGGCAGGCCTTTTGCTTACTCATTCCCAGGGCTATCCATCGACTCAAGCTTCCCGATGCGGGGTTCGCCGGGGTTAGAAACCCCAGGAGACACCGCCGCCACCAAATTTGTCACGTACCGCCCAAGCCGATGGTAGATTGACACCCACCATTTTATCCTAATTTTCCCCCAACCGAGATATACCCGCGAGTTATTTTCTTCAGCCCCCGCCCGCCGGACGCGGGGATTCGAACCCGGGACCCCACCCTCGGTCTCAGTTCAAGCGTGCGCATTGAATAGAGCTAAAGAGGGATTCCCCGTTAGGTCTATTGACATAACAACTTATACCTGTGAAAATATCACTTAGTGACTTTGGAAAAAGTGATTTTATAGGCCAAAAATGACTGTCTAAAGCACACACCAACCCCCTAATTGTATCATTTTCACCGGTCTTTCAACATGGCTTCCAAACAAAAAGCCTCTATTAATTTGCTTATTAGAATTTACCCAATGCTATTTTGTGAGTGTTTAATTTAACCTGAGGGCAAAGTGAGGTTGGTTCATCCCCATTTTGGCCTAAAAATTGCCAGTGAGATTAGACCTTTGAGACCTCAAACTAAAGCTAACACGCCCTTACACCACCTCACATAACTGGTACATATTTGGTAATTGGTCAGTTTTCAATCTAACTGGAAAAAAATGACATTGGCCAAATAGGGCATGGCAAGGGCTTAGTTGTGCTCTGTGCGGGTCGAGTGTCTCCGGAACGGCTCGGGAATTGGCGCCTAAGCTGGCGCTACCAAGAGAGTTGTTCGCCATGGCCAGCGGTGTCTTTGCCGGATGGGGCGGGGGGGCAAGCGGGGGGGTGCTAGATAAAAGGAGCGTAGGAGGTGATGTTGAGTGGAAGCTCTAAAGAATATGTGAAAAGCTGTAAGGGGGAGGGATCTGGAAAGCCATGGTCGCTCGTCGCTTGGGTTCGGGCGACTAAACGTTCGTTGGAAAGGGGTAATCTGTGGATGAAGGCAGAGACGCCGAGGTAAAGGAGGGATTCGGGGGTTTGCAGGCCTGGGGCACACGGGGAAAAGGGGCAGCAGAGGGGGGGGGGAAAGTAGACCCCGCCGGCGGCGACGTGGCGTGGTGGCGGCTTTTGAGACACTCAGGTAAAAGAGGAGGGGGCAGTAGGAAGCAAATACGGGGGCCGCGGCACGGGGAGAATCAACTTGGAGACCAAAGACCAGGTGGTTGCACACACAGGTAGAAGGGAGGAAGGGAAAACGAGGGATGACTCATAGTAAAAGGGCCACCCCAGCAAGGGGGCGTCGACGCGAGACGGGGGGCAACAGGATAAACAGCGGAGTCGAAGGGAAATGTGGGCATAACCGTAAAGGGTGGGGCAGGAGCCTCCGACTAAAAAGCCTTGCCTCTCCGCCGTGTGGGTCGGGCCGGCTGGTGGGGGACTTAGGGTTCGCACGCCGGTGGGAACAAATCAAACTAGGAATCAAACAAAAAAAAGGGTTGTTCTCAAAAGTGTGTAGAGGGGGATCTGTTGACTGGGAAAAGGGAGTGAGAGAGAAGGGACCTGTGTACAAGTGTTTTCTTAAAGAGGGATGACCTGATTTAAAGTAATATAAAGTTTTTCAATCTTAAAAGAATGGCCTCCTACCCAAAGCCCAAGCCCCATCTGCAAAAGTTTTCGCCACCGATAATTTTTTTTATATCTGTTTTTGTTGTGAGAGCTAAAAAAGTGATTTGTAAGCCCAGCCCCATAGAGTAACTGTGTAAATTAAATATTGGTTCGACCAAAATGGGACACATGTTCGCTCATAAACTTTCCAAAAACCAAACAATCTTTAGCCCCTAAGATTTCACATGATAATAAGAAAAATAATTAGCTTGCTTCAGATACCAAAATTTTGCCCACTTCCGGTAAAATCTGAGGTTCTGGGTATGGGCTAATTATCGCAATGGACCAAAGTATGCAAATTATGATGCCCTGAATTCTATTCGCTGTATATGGGTTTGGGGGGGCCGGGGATTTCGGGCACTCATGCTATCGCGCGGGCTCCCCCATGAGCAATGGGGGGGGGGGTGTCTGTGGTTGTACGGTCCGTACTCTTTTTGGTGACGGGTGGATTGGGGTGTCGCGTTCAAAACAAATTAGGCTGTGTTGGTAGTCAAGTTGATCCACTTGGTTGGGGGGGTCTAGACTAGTGTCAATTAAGTGCAGCTTTGATAGGTGAAAGGGTATTGGGTGGTGTGGAGATCAGGGTGGGTGGGCGTAGGTGTGGGAGGGTGGTGGGGTCGCCCTGGACAAGGGCAACAGGGGCCGGGAAAAAAAACGGGGAAGACCAACGTGGGGTGGTAGTGGTGTACACTGAGGGGTTGGGTGTGGGGGGGTAGGGATAATGGGTGTCGGTTTTGGGTGGGGTGACAGCATAACGGGCATGTCATGGGAACTCTTATACATGGGTAGGGGATGGGGTGGTCGGTGGGGAAAAAAAACCACAGAACAAAGGGGGCGTTGTAGAAACAGGACAAAGGTGGGTTAGAAAGGAGTGTTAGAGGAGATGGATGGCAGGCGAGGGAGAGAGAAAGGGGGGGGGTAGGCGAAGGGATGGTCGTGTGGTAATCGCGGAAGCGGGGAGTGGCTAGGTGGAGGGGCACGGGGGGTGGTGTGGGGGTAGGGGGCTGAGGTGTGGGCAGCAGGGAGTAGAGGGAGGTGGGAGGCACACAACGAGCACAGCGAGGGAGGGGGGGGGGGGGGGGGAGGGAAAAACAGAGGGCTGGTGGAGACACGAGGGAGGTGAGGGGGGTAGAGCGAACCGGTGAAGTGTTGTGGGTGGGGTCCAAGAGGGGGTGGCAAAAGACTCGAGTGGGAAACAGGGGAAAGAAACAAACCAGGCGGCAGGACGTAGAGGTGCGGCTGGCTGCGGATGGGTAAAGGCCAAAGAAACAAACAAAAAAAAGGCCATGGGACGGCGGGGGGGTGGGAATGGGTTTGCGCGCGTAGCGATATGCCATGGCAGTTCCATTTATGAAAGAGGTATTTGTGCTTCCACAAAATCAAATTTAATTGTTTCTGTCTGTTGAGGAAATTTGGCATGTAATGCTTCAAAAAACAAAATTCAGTATTGAAATTTAATTCTTCAAAGTTGTTAAAGTTTCAAGTTTTTTTCAAAAAACATTTGTATTTATAATGCAGTTTTGTACTCGCTTACCACATATGCAGATATTTAGCTTAATGTATGGTAAGCGTATAAGGCTGATGCGCAAGATCAATTGTTGCTAAGATATGAATGAAAAAAGGATGATAGTCTTTTTACTCTTTCTGCATCCACCCAAAGCTATTCCATTCAGTAGGCATGTGCTTCTACAAATCTTCCTGTTATTTTAATTTCAAAGTGTCATTTCGCATGATATTTGATTGATCAATTACCAAAATATGATCACAAATTGGTGTCAAGTAAAATTGATCTGTATGGTGCTACAATGTATTTTACTTTATGGTAATATTTTAAGCCCAAATAATTTTGTCTTTGGCATGTTCGTGTATTTTATATACATTGGTCCACAGTTGGAATATTTTGTCTGAAATGAAAGTTGTGAACAACAGTCCTGAATCCTTTTGGTGCTTGAATCAAGTTTATTCTTGTTTGCCATGAAGATATTGATCAAATTTTTTGCTATGTGATTGAATTTCACCTTGGCCAATCATTCAAGGCGGTCATGTCATTATGTATGTTATCCATCCTTGAGCATGAATCACAATTGCGTTTATGTTTTTCCTCAAAAACCAAAAGAATAGGTACCTTTGGTAAATTGCGCATGCGCTGGAATTTGCAAATATATTACAATTCAAAGTGCATTGTGTTATTTCATCCCACCGTGCATAAAGAAATCATCAGTGTTATGTTATTGTTATGGTAGTTGTGAAATAAAGGGTGACCAGGCTTGTTCATGCCTGAATATGGGGGCAATTAATTTTGGGTGGGGCGTCAAATTTGACAATTCCATTCAGGCATAAACAAGACTGTTCTGTTATGTAATTCTATTCCATTACTTGAAAAGATTTCAGTTTGTGAAATTTTTGTGTGTCTTCATCAAATCAAAATGACAGATTATTTTTCATTTAAAAGGGTGTGCTGTGTTCATGCAGCAGCCAATTTACACGTTTAGTTGGCCCTGCTGAAGCTGACCGTTACTCTATAACAAAAGGGTGCGAAGTGCAGGTAGTGAGTCCCAAAGTACATTTATCAATCTGTATATATTAAAACCGGTGGTCTGCGGGTGTATCTGTCTGTCTGACCGCGTCTATTTTCTCAGAGACCGAGGGTCGTACGTTCCTGAAACTTGGTGGGTGGGTACCCCTTGACCATCCGAAGACCGAGTTTGTTTTGGTTAGTGGATCATAGGTCATCAGGGGTCATTCAAGATCAAAGGAGGTCAAATGGGGTAAACGTTGGTGTATGGACATGAAACTTGGTAGGGTCGATTGTTGATGCCGGGTCAATCAAGCCAGTTGATCGCAAAACCCAGGTGATTGCGAAACCCGGGGATCGCCTAGTATTTTTATATTGCTTCTAGTACTTCACACTGAAATATGGTAGAGAAACGGTCAGGTTTGGGGATAACTTTACAAAATGACTGCTACATGAATGGGAGTTTATTGTACCAAGACTGTCATTGTTCAATTACACATGCAGTATGTGTGATAAATAGTCACAAAATAGTCCTCTCAATTCAAAATATGCAAGGTAATAGAATATTGTATTTTCCTTTCCCGTGAAAATAGTCGAATGGTTCTCATCACCAAATTGAGAATTAAGATTGGTCATTATATGGCTAGCTGCACCATTGTGTATATTAGCTACTCTGTTTTAGTAGATTAAAGCAATATATGGTCAATAATCAAATGTCCTACTTGAGGTCATCAAAAAAATTCATTCGTTGATGAGAACCAGTTTCTTTATACATTTGTCTAATCACACTTCTGCTTTCTTCTTGCAGCCCACGTGAGCGCCGTTCCAGATCACTAACCTACTCACCCGCTGACAGGCGATCGCGGTCGCTAAGCTACTCCCCCTCCAGAAGACGCAGATCCCGATCACCTTCCGCAGACAAACACGAGCGTGAGAAAAGCTTCTCGCCCATTCGCAAGAGGAGAGACTCGCCGAGTTTCCTCGATCGTAGGAGAATAACAAGGTACCATTAGTAATAACCATCTTATCGTGCTGATTTTCGTGTCAGCTTTAATAAGGAAAAAGTTTGCAGCATTATTACAATTTTTTATACTCTCATCCACTGGGACATAGTTCATTGGGAGAATAGAGGTATAAATTTATGCTCTATTGCCTGATATTACATGGATGGCCAACAGTTGTTGACAATATCCATAAATAGGTGTACGTGCAGTGACCTTTTGTGTATTCACATGATACATTGTGATGTGACTCCATAATGTATCAATTTGTCCAGCTTGTGAAAGTGTGTATGCCATGTAGGTATCTGTACTGCCTAGGTACAAATACAAAAGTTGACATAGTGACACTTATAGTGAAATAAAGCCTGCAAGCTTTAAACGCTTTCTGGTGTTGATTGGTTAACTTGCTAAGTACTGATGTGATTCTTTGAAGTTTAACACTTTCCCAGGACTGGGCTACTTCTAGCCCAGATTCACTTCAGCAGTTTCATTAAGTGCAGTGAAGCTGAACCATTGCTAACAGACAGAGAGACATGGGCAATTCTGGCCGGAACCCGCCCTTGATTTCTAGACATTATGACTCAACTCTAGGCTGTTTTTCAATGAAACTGTTTCCCGATATTGTCTGGTCTGCCCACAAAAGTGCACTGGCTGCATGTCTACAGGCCAATCTTTACCACTTAAATCCTTGGTGTGAGATACCCAGGAAATTGCCTAGCACTGGTCCCGGAAATGTGTTAAGACCACTATTAAAGTACATATGCCTAGATGGCATAACCACACACACACAGCATTCAACATACATAGGCATATATGATCATCATATGTATTCTGATGAAGTGATGCAAGTTACGAACACATCGCAAGGTATTAAAGCAAATGCTTAAAAGGTCAAGATGCTTTATTTCAAGAGGCGGCAGTTTTGTAGAGCAAGTTATTTCTCATTGCTATGTTGGTAGACAAAGTTAGACCAATTTGATATCCTGCATAATCTTGTCAATTTGTTGTGATTGGCTAGAGTGGCATTGGCAGAACACTACATATATTAGTGGCACCCAACTCTGCTTACACAATCAATGCATACTGCTGTTCA
>JAMKCH010083169.1:0-19452 GCA_023653785.1 Ophioderma brevispina
CGTTAAAATGCATTTTCTGTTTCAGTATGACACAAGGAATCATTTGACACCACATACAACAACATCGGAGCATTTACCCCAGGGTGACCTTGAACCATTATGGGGCTATACCACTTTAACTAAAGGTTGGAACCTAGGCAAATATATACGTTTTCTAATCCTTATGAGGAGACGAACGCGTTAGTGTACATTAAAACACACTTGACTCGATTTTATTTTTTGCCCTGTACTTGAAGAAGGGGGGAATCAGTCCGAAAATTTGCACCCCATCATATTCTGACAGTTTAGGCCCTATTGAAACCCAAATAGCAACAAAATCAATTTTAGCATGAAAATCCTACGGGAATATACACCAAACCACATAAGGTTAACAGAGAGGCTTTGGCTCAAGATCGTGCAAAATCGATGCTGAATGGTTTTGTTTTGTTTATGTCTTAGTTTGCCTTTTTTCGGGGGGGGGGGGGGGGGGGGTAATATTTTCCCAATGGTACAGTCACATCTCGCTGTTTGTGCGAGGTCCGGCTCAGGTCCCCCCGCAACGATGATTAGGAACAATGTAGAACCTCACTCAAGTCGGCGGGCGAGCTGAGCTCTCTACTATGATTTGCAGTGATTTGAGCCATGTGATATTTTAGTGTCACATGGCACAAAAAAAAAACAGGTGATATAATGGTAAATGACAAATTGATTGCCTATATTCGTGCAGAAGAATATATCATTTGGTCAAATTTTGACCGTTTCAATGGAGAAGTCAAAATTTGATCTCGTGATATATATATATATATATATATATATTTTTACTATCACAATTATTCAATAAGTATTTTATTTTATCATAAATATGTATAGGCGGTGAATGGGCGGTCGCACTTCCCCCCTTTCTGTTTGAGTAACTTTGGGGCTAGAATTTGTGCAATTATTGTTGTTGTAAGTGGTTCTGCACAATGTTAGTGAGGTCATTATTTATGCCACCGCCTCTCCCTACATAAAACAAAAAAACCGCTCCTAGATTTCCAGCATAAGCTGTGACCATTTGCACCTAAGTACACAAGCGAGACAAGCGACGTATAAAGTGTCTTGCCCCAAAACACAACATCGGCCGCGCGCGAGATTCGAACCCGAACCCATAAACTTTAGGCGCCGAGGCTGTTGTTCTAATTCATATAGCACCACCTTGCCCTCACGTTGGATGTTTTATAATGATGTAATATACACGTGTTCTAATCTTTGAAACAGTTTCAATTGCACAAAATTTGACAAAATTACAACAAGGCCTATTATAACAGATACGACAAAAAATCCGAATCTATTGACCCATAAGCTTAAAATAAACATTTTGGAAAACTCTGTCGACTTTCTTGGTCGCTCCTTCTCTCCCTCGTTCTCTTAATTTGTAGGGCGTTCATATTTTTACAATTGATAGTATTTTCATGGGTTGAAAGAAATTCAATGGGAAGAGCTAAGCACATATCTATCACCACACCAACATCAATATCAAATAAAGGGGAAAATTCAGTGGGAAAATGTACATCTGTCGCAATTATATAATATTTACTTTTTGGCAGTAGCTCTTTAGTAACCCTCGGCCCTCGCATCATAATTATTAGTCAACGCAATAGGCGCAGCATCCACTTAACCTGTTCACACGTGGCGAAAAAGCTTGTCAGTGAGGATATCCAACATGCTTTCCGATTTGATATATGTTACCGTTGCCAAATTGTTAACCTTAAAGAAATGTCTTGCGGTCATATATTTTGTCTGCAATTGTTTTGAGACAAATGTCCACGATCAAATACGATGACCCACGAAAAGTGTCCTGAAGTGCAGATCGCATTGTGCTGCCACAGATCGCGGTTGGAGCTATATCCTCCTCAGTGGCATGGGACCTCAACCTGAAGATGGTTTTGCTGTGGTTGAGAACGCTACTTGGACTCGAACTATTTAATAACGTAGATGATCGGTATTCAGTAAAAGGTCACCACTGAAAGTTAATAGGAAACTAGCTAATGGAACTTTTCATATTCCCCTGGATGTAAACCATGTCGAAAGATGGACAGTTCTTTCTTCGTTGTCACAGACGCCACACCTTCAATCAGTTTCTGTTAATCAATATAAGAGGTTAGTTTGAGCCGATCTCTTGATATCAAATCACAAGTTACGGATCCAAAGAAGATAAATTTAGTGCTTCGCGGGATGACATGGACAACGTGGTAACATTTTGTTGGGGATTTAACAACAAAATTCATCTATGAGTTGAGTCATATGGTGCACATGTGGATTCTTTTTCCATAGAGGTCAAACCCAACTTCAATAGCAGTCACGCCCCTGAAGAAGATCTGGTTCATAAGCTCCGTGAATCGGTCACGAGCTGAGATTGTCGACAGCTACGGTAACACAAGTGTAAAATAATTCCCGCTCCACTGGAGTTTGCTACTTGGTGGGCCAACCGGCGTTGCGTGCTCCTCAAGAGGGGATATCCTTGTGGCTAATAGTCAAGGAAGGTCACGTTGGAATCTACACCATTACACAAGAGATGGTCCATTACTGTCATTTGGTGGCATGTAGCCACTTGTTTACTCCCTTGGGCATTGCTGTGTCCACACGACGACACGAATCTCTTTGTGAACGATGAACACGAGAGCAAGTTCTTTAAACTGTAAAATATTAAGCCCATCTGCAAATTAACAATCGAAATAAATTAAAATCTTGCAGAGCGGTCGACTAAGCGTTGATTTTTGACCTTCCGTCACAGTTAAATGTGCAACAGAATGCAGCCATATTTTGTGTCATATAGTGATTTTCTATAAATTGGGCACTCAAATATATTTCTTAAGTTGACTTTTGCTAACAGAAAGATCTTAAAGAAAAGTAAACCAAAAGGTGATTTTGATTGCTACATTATCAACATATGCGGAATTTCATATTTGCTCCAATGCAACATGTAATCATTTCACATTTTTGTATGATCTAAAGAAAAATTCTCACTTATTTATCTCATTTTGTTAAAGCTTTACTCAGTTGCACAAATCATGGATTTCGCGTTATTTAAGAAGACACTGGTTATGTGGAATCTCTCGTTGCACCTTTATTTTGTTTTTGAACGATGGACAAATTTGGACATTTTGAGGCCATCTTTTACTAAGGCTGACTCAGAGATTTCCCGATGAGGTGCTCCCTCAATTTTCCAACAAATTGTGTTTTTTTTTTTTTGCATAGGGTACATAATACTACTTTGTCCATATACTATCACTGTGTGAAATAGCTAAGCCTCAAATCGAAGTCCTTCATTAAGAAATCACATCTTTGTTTAAAATTCGATCCGGAATTTTGTTATACACAGTATCCTTGGCAACTGTTATATCACATCAATTTTACTGCATCAAAAGAAAAATCCGATTCATCTCAAACTTTGGAATTGGATCATTCTAGGGCGACTATTCTTTAGTTCTAGTTGACTATTTTTATTTAATATAATTAAAAAATTAATTCTAAATACTCCTGATTCAGACTTTTAAAATAGCATGTTGAGATTTCGGCCCTCCTGTAAAGCTGATTTTGTAACCTTATTTGACAACTTTAATAACATTTCATCATATCTTGGAAACGGAGCACTTTGAAGACTCGTTACCATAGATTATTTGTTTTCCTCGATGGCAAGGCGAAGATGTACAAACTTATTCGCCGCTATGTTTTGATATACATGCTGTGACCCGGCCGACAATAATAGATAATGTGAATCTTAGCCCCACACGAACCTTCCAGACCCCCGACTTAACTTTTTCAATCAACCCGGTCTTTTCATGTGAATAAACTCTCTGGGATCCAGGCCATAGCAGAACTTATTACGATGAGTCTGCTTACGATGGGTCTGCGATGTGTGCAGCCGGGTGTTGAGATCTTTGTTTGAATCTACCTAGCTTTTTCTTGCCGAAACGTTAATGTCTATAAAAACTTTCTTTTAACACTTAAGGAGCGCTCGTTATTTCGAGGGGGGGGGGGGGTGGTGCATTTTCAAATGGTTTTTTTGTTTCTGATTTTTTCAGATCCCCCATTACATTTTGCATATGTTATTTCAGGTTTCCCCCTTACAACTACAAAAATATGTCAGCCCCTAGTTTCGATCACTGTATCAATGGGGTACATGATAATTAGATACAAAGATGCATATTCATCCGGACCCAGGTTGTACAAGAACAAACTTGGTAACATTATTGTTGGTGATTATACAACAAATTATCTATTGATTGAGTCGGATGTTGGCATGGCCCATGTGGATTTCTTTTCCATTAGAGGTCAAACCCAACTTCATAGCAGTCACGAGGGGCACGGACGCCCGAAGAAGATCTGGTCAGAATCATCCTGTGAAGTCGGTCACGCTGAGATTGTCGACAGCTACGGTAATCCAAAACAGTGTAAAATATCCGCTCCCACCTGGAGTTTCTACTTGGTGTCCAACCGGCGGCTTTGCGTGCTCCTCAGAGGGGATATCCTTGTGGCTAATAGTCAAGGTCATTGGGAATCTACAAGTACACAAGAGAGGTCATTACTACTGGCAATTTGGTGGCATGTCCCGCACTGTTTACTCCTTGGGGGCATTGCTGGTGTCACACGCCGACAACGATCTCTTTGTGAACGATTAACACGATGCGGGTTCTTTTAAACTGTAAAATATAAGGCAATCTGCAAATTACAACGAAATAAAATTACAATCTTGGCAGTAGCGGTGACTAAGCGTTGATTTTTGACCTTCCCGTCACAAGTTTTAAATGTGCCACATGAGATGGCAGCCATATTTTGTGTCATATAGTGATTTCATAAATTGGGGGCACTCAAATATATTTCTTACGGTGTAACTTTTTGCTAACATAAAGATCTAAAAGAAAAGTAAACACAAAGGTGATTTTGAATTGCTAACAATATAACATAGGCTGATTTCATATTTGCTCCATGCAACAATTGTACATTTTCCATTTTTGTATATATACTCAAGAAATACTTCTCAGCTTATTCTTTTTTTGAAAGCTTTAAAACATCAGTGCAAAAATCATGGATTTCACTTTATTTAAGAGACACTGTTATGTGGAATCTCTCGTTTCACAACCTTAATTTTGTTTTTGAACGATGGACAAATTTGGACATTTGAGGGGCATATTTTAACTTTAAAGGCTGAGAAATTTCCCGATGAGGCCGCCCTCAATTTTCAAACAAAGTTGTGTTGTTTTGCATGTACATATACTTGTCCATATACGAATCACTGTGTGAAATAGCTAAGCTCAAATCGAAGTCCCTTCATAATATAGAAAATCACATCTTTGTTTAAAATTCCGGATCCGGAAATTGTGTCTACACAGTTCCTATGGCACTGTTATATACACATAGAATTTTTACTTGCTCAAAACAAAAATCCTATTCATCTCAAACTTTGAATTGAATCATTCTAGGCTATCTTTAGTTTCTAGTTGACTATTTTTATTTAATATATTAAAAAATTATATTTCTGAACTCTCTGAGTCAGACTTTAATAGCACGTTTTGAGATTTCCGCCCTCTGTAAGCTGGATTTTGTAACCTTAATTTGACCAACTTAATACCATTTCATCATATCTTGGAAACGGAGCACTTTGAGACTCGTGACCATATATTTCTATATTTGTTTCTTCTCGATGCAAGCGAAGATGTAACAAACCTATTCGCCGAGTGTTTTGATTATACAGGATGTTACCCGGCAGCAAATATAGAATAAATTGAATCTTAGCCCTGTAACCACACTAACCTTATCAGAGACCCCAGACTTTAACTTTTTCACCCGGTATTTTCAACTGAATAAAAAAAACCTTCTCTGGGATCCAAGGCCATAGCAAAGGAACTTTACGATGCGTCTGCTCCTACGATGGGTCCTGCGATGTGTGCAGCCCGGGTGTTGATATCTTTTTTGAATCTACTCTAATAGCAATTTTTTCACTTGCCGAAACTGTTAATGTCTTATAAAAAACTTTTCTTTTATTTTAACACTTAAGGGCGCGATCGTTATTTACGAGGGGGGGGGGTGGGCCTTTTTCACACAATTTTTTTTTTTTCTTTTGCCTGATTTTTTCAGATTCCCCCATTCTTCCATGTAATTTCAGGTTCCCCCGAACAACTTACAAATATTTCAGGCCCCTAGTTTCGATCACTGTATCACTGTGGTACATGATAATTAATATGCCAGTATGCATATTCTCAGGACCCAGGTTGTACAAGAACACAATCATGCATTAAATGAAAATGGGTTCCATGTGCAGTTAAGTAAAAATGAAACAATTTTTTAAATTTTTTGTGGCAATATTCATGAAATCCGTTTAACCCTCGGCTTACCAAGGGGAGTGGTTACCACCCCCTTTAGTGAAACTTTCCTCCGCTGCGCTAATATGCCAAAAGCTTTCATAAAAAGCTTTCCAGAGTAATCATTTCCTCATCCTTTCAGGTAATTTTACAAAAAAATGGAAGGTAGCACCTCACTGGGTTAGGGTATGCCTTCAAGTTGGAAGGGTGGGGGGAGGGGGGGGTGGATTGCCAACCCAAGGAAAATTTTAGGGAAGTTATTGAATATTTTGTGCCACATATGGCTCATAAAACGCTTGTATTATGTAGAAAACTAGCCATTTGGCCATCATTTGACTGAAAACCGACAATGAAACTCCTCGACATACCTACCTTTTATTTGGCGGCAAAATTGTGGATTTTCGCCTATTTTCTGTGGAAAATGCCAATTTGTGACTCGCGGAATTTAATCTTTAGTTATTTTTTTATTTTTTTTGTTTTTTAATTTTATCACGTCATACTAGGTACGTTGTACTTATTTTGGTATTCAATGGAGAGAGGACCTTAGCTATCCACTGCTAAATCACAAACATAATTAGTAGTCGAGTATCTACGGAAGGTATCGTGGACCCCCCCAGGACTCTACCAAACCAATTTTTTAGCTTCATTTTATGTCCTAAAACACATTGCTGATCATGGTAAACAAAAAAAAAAAATTCCCGGCACTCTCGCGATTTCAAGCTGGCGTCCATATTGCAGCCAAAATAGGCAAAAAGTGTAAAAGAAAATTGGGGTATTAATATCATCATATAAATAGCAATTCATAAAAATTAATGTTAGAATATAGCCTGTCTGGTCATGTGGGGCATTTAAATCTAGGCTATTTTGAAGATTTTGCCATATCCTAAAAATCCCAGATGGCGCCCAAAATGGCCGCAAAATAGGCAAAATTAAAGCGTAAAATCGTGTATTTATATCAAACAGTATGATTCATCAAATAATGTTAAAGATAAGCTAAACCTGTTACTTGGCTTTAAATTCTAGTTTGGAAGTTGATTTTGGTCAAATCCCAAATGGCGCCAAAATAGGCAAAAGTTAAACGAAAATGGGGTATTTAATTTCAACAATAAATTGGTGGAATTTAATCTAGATCTATTTGACACTGATCATTTTAATGCATTTATTGTCTAGTATTTGAATTTTTTGCCAGATCTAAAAAATCCAAATGGTGGCACCAAAATAGGTAAAATAGCACAAAAATTGCCTATGCATCATCTCAAAGGCATTAAAAGTAAATTGGTACAATAAATTATACATTATTTACAGCCTTCGTCGTAGTGCCTCAACGGAGTCCAGGAAGTTTGGCCGTTTGGTGGAGCCTGTTCAGATTTGTTATCAACTCTGCAAATCTCATTGGACACTCCAGCACCCCGAGTTCTGAGGTGTCCACGACTGCAGTGTCCAGGATGACCGTGGCAGGAGATGATCCATCCAAAATCCAGCACCGTCCACGTTGGCCTTAGGTTTTGTGGAGACGGTGGCCTGCCTGCTGATAGACTGGTTCCTTGTTTAGGCTCACGCCTGAAGGCAATTCAAATTTACCTTTCTCATTCTACAACTTCGCCATCGGTTATTCATCTTTTGCTCTCCAACTCTCGGCTCTTCAGGGCGACGCTCAGTTTAGACCTCGAGGCGGATGCATCCGCCCAACTTACTTTGCGCGTCTTTCCCGTCAGGCACCCTCCCTGACCTTGACGACAGATGTGTCCAAGCTCGGATGGGGCATTTTTCAGACTGACAATGTCAGGGAGGGGACACCAACCCAGGCCCGACAGATACATCAACTTGCTGGAACTTTCAGTGATTTTGGCACATTCGTGGACAGTGATACCAATATTTGCAGCCAAACCCTTAGTCCGCTGCAAAAACAAAACATTATATCCTACCTGAACGAGGGCGTACTAAGGAAACTAGATCTGTTGGAACGCTCCACCTGCCTGTTATGGGTGCAAGAAACAGGGCTATCACTTGCAGGTGCGGCACCTCATAGGATTAGGACAATGTCTATTTCCTCATCTTATTTGGCCCCAGTGTCCGGGGGGTCATCATCACGGATGTGGATCCTGTTCGGTCTCGTTTTGAATAACAACTTCCAACGACGTGTAACAGTGAAACGGCATTCGGACGGTACGTCCATGGCGGCGATTGTCAAACATAATTAGGTTACGCATTTCAGCCAGTGGCTCCGATCCCGAGGGTACTTGAGAAAGGTGTCCCAGTCAAAACTTATCTGGTTCTGCTCGTGGCTCCTATGCGACCAAGCTGGCAGCAGCAGTTTTCCTCGACATGGGACAGTCTGCATCGCCTGTTGTGCTCGGAACCAGTAGTTTAATCCCTGACACCACCATAGGCCGTATAACAGACTTCTCCAAGTTTTGAGGGTGCTCTTTCTAAGACCGCCGGTGTTTAGACTACCATTGTGCGTGTCCCACACATGCGCTTCAGACTATGAGTATGACAGTTTCTTTGAGTGTGGGCCCTCTCTGCCCCCATTAAAGGAATGTTTGCAGAGAGGTCATCCGGGTATAGGGTGGTTGGTTCCAACAATGGGTATCCTCTCCTACTGACTCCATACCATTGCCTCAGAGTTCCATACCTTGGCGACCTTGCCAAGATGAGGCTTCTTGTTGATGGTGGCCCCCGTGGCCACATGGTGTTTAGAGGTCTAAGCCCTGCTAATTGAAAGGCTCATCTCTGTTTTTCCATAAGCACATGGTGATACATCTTGGCCCGGTTGGTTTTTTAGCGAAAAATAAATTCTCTTATTCTAATTTTCCCTCAACCGTTTTTCTTCCAGTCTGATCATGAAAAAAGAAAAAAAAAAAAAAAAAAAAAAAAAAAAAAAAAACAGTCAGGGCAGCTTTGAATAAGTCAGTGTCTAGGTGGCTAGGGCTTGATTAATCGTCCTTAAACATGCTGGGAACTCAGGTGGGCACAGCATTTTATTCATAACATCTGAAAAGCCCTTTAGACCTTTGTACATGGCACCGTAAGCCGCTGGATCACAATGCGTCATCCGAAGTGCTTGCCGCAAAATGTTCATGATACCCATTCCCCAGTCAACGTTCTTGGGCGCCTCATCTTCTGGGGTTTCCTTGGCTGACATTCTGGATGCTGCCGGATGATCGACTCCCACAATGTTCCAAATGGTGTCCCGAAGATGTATGGGAAAGTTGGGCAGATGGTTTATTGCGGCCCTCTCTGGCAGGTCCAAGGCGGTAACATCTGAGACACCAGTAGGTGCGTAGAATGCCATCCTTTTTCTTTGTTGCAACTATATGTAGCTTAGCTTAGGGCGGTGGTAGCTAGGCTTTTAGGGATTCCCAGAATTCCTAGGTATACCTCCTGGCTTTGATCCACCGCCTGAGCTTTCATCAGTGGCATTTCTTGTGCCGAATTAGGCAGCGGGAGGTATGTAGAGTAGGTGTTATTATTTTATCAATTTGCTACACTTGAATCATGGGTACACTTTTCTACAATTTACCTATCTTTGCAGCCTATTTGGGTGTTGGCTTGGACTTTTCAGATTTTCAGATATGGCAAAAAAAAAAAAAAATCTAGAAATTAATGCCAAATGACCAGTCAGTCTTATCTAAATTTTAATTTTACCAAATTTACTACATGTTTGATATTAAACACTCCATTTCATTACTTTTGCCTATTTTGGCGGTCATTTTGGCGCCATCCTTGATTTTCCCTATGGCCCAAATCTATAACTCAGAATTTAAATGCCAATGACCAGGCAACTGTTTCTAATATTCATTTTACCAATTTGGTTGCATTTTTGATATTAAATACCCCTATTTCTTTACAATTTTGCCTATTTCGGCGCCATTTTGGACTCCACTTAGATTTTTTGATAATGCAAAACTTCAAATACAGAATTTAAATGCAATACCAGTAGCTATAATGTCACTTAAGTATATGTAAAACCTGGAATTTATCTCAGTTTTTCGAAAAGTATTAAATAACCCGAATTTTCTTTCAATTTTGCCTATTTTGGGCCCTATTATGGGCGCCATCTTGGATTGTATGGTGGATGCCAAAACGTTCAGAAATACTGTGTGGATTTAAATGGCCAATGGTGGGAGGTGGGCCAGCTGTGTGCTAGGGGGTGTGGGGGTGGGGGGGGTGGGGCGTAACATTGCGGTAATTTTGACTAACTTCGGGTTGCTTGTTTTGTATTAACACACTAGATATTTCCCTTTAATTTTTGTCCTATTTTTGCTCCCTTTTAGGCGCCATTCGTTGGCTTTTTAGATATGCGCAAAAACTTCAATACCAGAATTTAAATGCCAATGACCAGGTAGCTATATTCGAACATTAATTTATGACTTTATTACATTTTTGATATTAATACCCAATTATCTTTAATTTTGCCTAAATCTGGCGGCCAATTTTGGACGCCATCTTGAATATCGCCAGAGTGCCGTGAAATTTATTTTGTACACTCTCATAAAAGTGTTAATAGGCACCCTAAATTCCGAAGAGCTAAAAAGTTGGGTTGGTAGACTCCTGGGGGGGGGTCCACGGATACCCTCCGTAGATACTCCCCTATTAATCTACGTTGCTTTATAGCGTAAAAATGTTGCTAAGACCATGGAGTGATTATAACTCCATGGTAATCACAAGGTTACTGCGCATTTTATGTCAATTTTATGCATGAACATTTTAGTCATTCATAGATCTTTCACATATAGAAGTGACTGTACATCAACTTAATAACCCTGATACACTGGAATCAGAGTGCCCACTACATACCATTTACTATATTGCTATCTTGGTAGTTTATAGCAAACATGTTCTAGTTGCGCAAATTTCTGTAGCAGAATTGCTATAGATGTATACAAGTATAAAATTAAAACCTTACCAACCAAATTTCTCAGATACAAATAGCAAACTGCATTGGAAAACTACTATTGCTGACATTTCACTATTTGTCTTTGTGTCTTGATTTTCAAACATTTTACCACCAATTTATCGCAAGCTGCCAATAACTAGGCCGTGTCCACCATAAATTTCAAAGTAGCTCGGTAACCATTTTGCCACTTTCACGCATTGTTTTGAATGGTGCTATGGACTATCATAATCAATTCGTATTAAATTACAATGTCAAAACAAAGTGGTCGCAACGGGTTGGGTGGTACACTACTGCAGGAATCAAAAACGTGTGTCAAATATCTGCTGGCGTGTTCAGCCACCAATTTTTGAATAAAGCACAAGTTATTAATTGGCAGTGGGTCTTAAAAGGTGTCCTTAAAGCTACGTATGTGTACCATAGAAATATGGGTGTGTGGCGTATCGATCCAAAAATAAAATGTTTTCCAATGTATAATTGTTTCTGTTACAAGCCTGTACTCCTCAAATTCCGTTACAATACCATCATGTATTGTATCATCAGCAAAGTACGTGGTCCACCATTAACACACACAGTGGTCCGAGATTCACAATTTACTTCAAGTCAACAGTAAAGTCCTGTTCTCAATTAGATCATAACAATTTAATGAAAACTACAAGTTTAGAAAGTCACACTGGTTATCAGAATTTCATGTTAAAGGGTTCCTGTTAACGATTATGACCACTGTAATACGAGCCTAATAGCAACTGAAATTTTCACCATGCAATTAACAATTTAACAGTTAGTTATTCCCTGGTTCCCTGTCTATACCATTTTTGAAAGCCCATTAGAACAGTCATTTGAATATTAGAGTAGTATACTGATTACAATTTTTTGTGCAGCTTCACTCGGCTAGAAAATTATTATCATCTCTTTAAAATGTTGTTTGTCCCAACTCAATCGAATATTCTATTGTCACATAACGGTATATTATATTTTGTATCTTTACACAAATTTCTCCAGAACTATTATTGGAACATGGCCTGATATATTGTAACAGTTTTATACTGCTTTTGTTTTCTATAGTGACAACGTCCTTTTAAATGGTTCAAAACACCCTATTCCAATTAATTTTCACCACCAATCTCGAAACATGTGGCCAGTATTACAACATATCAAAGATACCAAACAACAAAATCTGAACACTAAAAACAATCACCCTCTATTTGTTTTTTGGTTGGTGTTTGTCTCATTTTTTTCTCACTTCGGCACTATCGCCCCATTTTGAAAAGAGGAACGAAAGTTTGTTCAGGGACACTTTCACATATAAAAAAATCGTTGATTCCCTACCTTTTTTTGTAATTCATTCAATTAAGTTTTAGTAGCTTATCATTCCCAGCCATACATTACATAATGATACCATTATTTACGTTATTATTGGAATAAATATTGACATATTTAAGAGTCATGACATCTAATATACAGAATGTTGAAATGGCCATGGATATCAGATGCAGGAAGAGCGCCATATAAGTCTGATGTGCCTTTGAGTCATGACCCACCATAAAACTAGCAATGATTACGATTACTAATTCTACAACTGGACAAGACAGGACAGGACATGACAGAACAGGACGATACAGGACGAGTACATTGACATTATTGATTCTTTTAAACAGATCAGGGACAAATAACAGGTGAACGTGGCGAACCAGTAAAGAACGATAAAAGAGAGGGTCAAAACAGTATTGCAATTATTGATGGCAACTATCGAAATTTGGGGGAAAATCTGAACGGACATGTTTTATGACTGATATCAAAAGGTTCATTTTAAATATTTTATTTAAGTAACTTCTTGTTTATCGATTAATTTAAAAGCATTTAATGGTTTTAAGATTTTATGATATCGGGTTACATAAGTGTTGTTCCGATATTTTAGGGACCAAGAGTATTTTACTTAGTATTATCGGTTTGCTGAGGGTTTTGTGTGTGCATGTTTTGCTTGCATTCTGGTCTTATATGTGTGTATCTCACTAGTTTGGAAAAATAGTTAGAAAGAGTTTGGTATGGGTGTTTGCGTTGTAACGATACATGAAAATCGCTGTTTATAGTTTATTTACATCATAAATGTTAAGAGTTCTTGTAGATTGTGAACATTGGTTTAGTATGAGATGTGTATCGTGTTATTTAACTAGAGACGTATTGCTCGTTTTTAGTGTTGAAGTGATATTGTCCAATTTATTCGAATTAGGAGAAGTCCCTCGGACGTGGTTATTATCTCAATGTTCATATCTGGTATCTTGCCCACAGCCTTGTCTTAGCTGTACAGATATGTACGGTCGTATTGTGTGTATGTATAAATAGAAGGTAACGAATGTTTGGGAAGGGGTTTGGCGGAGATTTTTCAATAAGAATCCCGAGTTCTTAAGAAATTTGATTATGTAGTTTTTGAGATCTATTTCCAGAACGATTTTGGGTCACTTATTCAGCCCGAAATTTTGTATGGTCTACGGGGGGAATGGGTGATTGTCAATCCTATTTTTGGTTGGTGGTGTGTCATGCTTTTTCTTTGTGAAGTGAATATAGTTGGTTTTTGATACATTAAGCGACAGTATTGGTTGGCTGTAAACCATGTGATACTTATTGAACGCTTGGTTAAATATGCTTGAGAGTGTGTTAACGGTTTTTTGTGGGTGATAGAAATGCTTGGTGTCATCGTCAAATACTACCAATGAGAAGTTTTGGGAAGAAGAAGGAATAGCATTGACATAGAGGAGAAAAAGCAAGGGACCTATTCACCTTGAGGTCCACCACAAGAAACTGGGAGAAGGTCAGAGGTGTGAACCAAAAGAAGGAATGGGATCTATTGGAAGATAACTGGAAAAAGATCTAAAGTAAGGCCACGAATGCCATAGTGGTGGATTTGGCAAGTAGCCATACCATGATCAATCGTGTCGAAGGCTTTGGATAAATCGAGGAAGTCCCAATAGTGTGATAGTTGAGAGCAATGGAATAAGAGATGTTATATAGATATCGCAAAAGCAAGGTCTGTTTGGAAGTTTTGTTTGCGAAAGCCTATTGGTTGGTCAGAAGAATTGAAGCTGGTGAGAAAACGTATCAAGTCTGTTATAGCTAAGGCCTCAAGGATTGTGGCAAAAACATGAAGAAGAGATATAGCTGCGTAGATGGAGAAGACATGGGGATCATACTTTGCTGAAGACAGGATGACATTTCGCAACCTTGAGAGCTGAGTGGAAGATCCAGTCGATAAGGAAGGGTTCAAAATATGTATAAGGGTTTGAGATGAAAGGATTGTCACGCTTAACGATCCGAGGGGCTAACATCATCAGAGCCTGCGCTTTTTGCCATTCTTGAATGTCTTAACGAATGTCCAAGACTCCTTTTCATCTATGGGATTAAAGAAGATGGAGTTGGAATGGGGATCATCAAGAAGGTCAGAAAATAGAGAAGAGATGGATCTTCGAGGCAAGTTCAGGACCAACATTTGGCGAAAAGGAGTTGAACTTGTTGGAGAGGAGTTCTGGCTTCTAAAATCTTGACAGACCCATCCGAAATAGGAAGGAGCCTTAGTTTTTGAGTTTTAGGCCAGATGACCCCTGTTGATTGTTTGCTATGTGCTTTTTATGCTGTATTTTAATTTTTTAAGATGTTTAAATTTATGCGTAGTAATTTTTTTTTCGAGAATACTGATAAGCTAGTTAATTATTTCTAAATTTAATATATTTATTTTTGATTTAATATCATGGGATGCGTTTTTAAATTTTTGTCTAGTTTTTTTTTATTTTTAATTGATTTACTTATTTTATGAACATGTTTTGTAGATTATTCAGCAAAGTAATATCTAACCACGCCCCATTCTTTTGACTTATTCATTTTAAATGAGTGATCGTAGCGTTAGTTATTTTTCTTTTATGTAAATATTTATTTTTTAGAATTCCCTGACTATTTTTTATTGTCTATGTTGTTATTCATAATTGAATACGGGTAAATGGTCAGTCCGTCGTTGTATAGAGTACCTGGTGTAATATTATGATTTAAGGACATTAGTAATACATATATTTTCAATGCTGGAAGATGTCCGGTTTGTGACGCGAGTATGGTTGTCAGAAGTGGATAAAAGATGGCTGTTACATATTATTTAGAAAATTCCATTTGAATCAGAGTGAAGTTGTGGTGTTACTCAGCAATTGCCTGTTTAAAATAATCACAATTAAGCTTGGTAATTTTGACGATTAATCAATGTTGTATTGGTGGTGATCAATTAATGGTGAATGTTGAGGGCATCCTATCCGGGGGCCTGTCAATGACGCCAACAATGGTATTTTGGGGTTGGCTTTGATCTCAACTAAGTGGATTCATATTCATCGCTATTAATTAAGGTTTAAAATCATGAAGGACTGTTGAAATTCATATCAGTGGAAATATATAACCCGCGAACCACCGTCCTCCTCTTGTAAATCGTCTGTGGCAATGAAATCGAGTAACCATCAATTTGCAATTTAGAGAAGTAGGGATTTTTTCATCATTTAGCCAAGTCTTCACTAAAAGCTAATAAGGGAAATTTATGATTTAGTATTTGTTTTTTATAGAAGTCTGTTAATATCACATTAGTTCTTATTTAGGTGCGGAATTGACGTGCTCATACTAAGGTTAGCACTAATTGTAGATGTATTAGGGCATTATATTCATTGAAGTATCGACCTACCAAATTTTCAACCTAATGCGCATAAGTTACCGTTAGAGAGTTCCAGTGTAACATCGGGTACAATATTGTATTCAGATCTAATTTTTATCGTCAGTACATCGTTTATGTAAATGGATCTTTTTAGTTTAAGTAAATCAAAGAAAGTTTATTATTATTGTACAATTGATTTAACTTCATTTTAAATAATCTTCATCAATATGTGGTTAATGGTAGAAGTGATCCTTACATATTACTACCAAGTATCCAGCGACCGAACAATTGCATTATCAGAAGAAATTTAAAGCGCAGCCGTTATGGTGACCGACTGGTAGCAATGCGTCAAGCAGATGAATGGTTTGTCCCTGATTTTTACAACAATATGAACACGACTGACGATAACCTAATAATTATAAATAATTAACAGAAAAATAAGTAATTGACAGTTAAATGATAAGCACTGCAAGCACCGAAAAAGCGGATCAGCATACCGACATGCACCCAAGTTAAGTATCAAATTCAATAAACAAAAAACTAATTTCTTTTTGCAGGTAATGAATATACAGTTGGTGAAGGTAGATCAAAGTGTCGTGGTCGCTCAAAAAATCTCAAAATGGAGGGGTTTAGTAGTGAGAGGATAACAATGTAGACTGAATTCAATTAACCCACGAAAAAAAAAATGGAGATTAGGAGGCCGAATAGTGAACTTACTATTTGAGATGGGGGACACTATTACGAGCAATTGCACTGTAGGCATTACGGCACGAGCAAATAAACCCAGAGTGGGTAGTCAAGAAGTACATTAACAGGTGAAATTGTTAACAACAGCAGGCATGGAGTGAGTGAGGGTTATGCATGAAACAATTACATTAGAGCAGGTGAGTCAGGCATGCAAGGAATTCATTGTCAACATAGCAAAGACCTAACACTAATACACATTTATTTGCTATTTGATACGATGTAATGAACAGTAGTATACCATACATGCATACATACAGGTAAATTTTTGATTCCGGTGGAAAACGGGAGATAGAAACAGAATAGTGTAATGAACATTTGAGAACGGGACTGTAAAGGATGCAAAAATCAGTGCATTGCTCATGGGCACGAGCGAGCTAGAGAAGGGGGCAGTATAAGGCATTCATTATACTAATAACGGCCAATCAAAATTCATGCAACTAGTTCCAAAGTCATAAACCGCACACAAACAAACACAAAATACTGTCGCTTGTGAACAATCACATTATAAGCAGGTGAACATGTACAGTTTTTTCAGGTTCCCCAAAAAGTGCCCATTGTTCCCCCGTGCCATCATTAACGATCGCTCCCTCACTGCAATAGGGGTTTGCACTTCCGTTTAGTGCACATAAGGGGGAGGGCTCCTAGGGACCATGCATTGTTATACACTTTACGCTAATAATCTTTTAGACTAAATTCACCACAATTGGAATTCAAGAAATCATCAACAATTAAAAACTGAAAAAAATTGTAAGACAACTAGGCGCAAACTAATTGATTGTTATTGAAAAAACCCATACAAATGCGCGAAAAAGACACTAATTCGTTCTGGTGTTTTCTACGGCACTGCTTCACCGAGACTTTTTTGCTGATTGCTTTAATTGGTGAAGAATGAACTATATTTACCAAGACATCAACAACACAAATGTCTAATGCCATTTTATATTTTTTAGGTTTACTTGTAAATTTACCATAGGTTTCTCCCAGAAAACCGCTATATGATGCTCACATAAAATACATGGCACCAATAGATCCTGTCACTATACTTTCCAGAATTTTTGATTAATTATTTATTTTGTTTATGTCACTAGGATTATCGTAATATGAAAAGTTGAAATTCACAGCTACTCTATAAGATTAATTTTGTCATGGGCACTCCGTTATTGCATAAGGAAGGGGGCGCCTGTGACCCCCTGCTAATTAACGCATTTTTTTATGGCAAACCAATGCACGCTGCAACTAAAAGTAGACAAATACGAAAAATTAAACCAATAACGCGCGTTAAAACAAAAAATGGGCTCATAGGACACATCCCTATTCAGTTAAGATTACATAATGTTAGCGCTTGGTTGCTACTTACACCATTGTTTGAACAAATCGCGTGATATTTTTTGTATAGTCGCTGTCTAAATTCTTCGTATTTGGAGATGTACGCTTGGATGGTCGCCAAATACGTGCCTATGGGAACCCTATCACAACTCAGCAAGATGCGTTTATGCGTGCATCGGTAGTTCTGAAGGATTTTTGCAGCGGAATGGGCGCCTTTTTGTTTTGATTCTACTACTTAAAAACAGAAAAAAATGTATATATTCAGATTTAGATATTATGATGTCAAAATGGTATGTCGTATTAAGTAATGAATTTACAAAAAAACTTTCTACTTGACAAGTGGATTCATTCTATAAACAATTTTTCATAATGGCTTAAATATGGTAGTGATAAGTATGCTTATTTTTTGAAAGCCAGTGTGGCAGGAGATAAGTCCTCCGGGCTCACAGTCGGGAACAATGTTGAACAATAGGCAATCGATTCAGTTGAGCTCACGCAACCTTATCTAGTTTCACGTTTTATTGCGTTGTCGTCCTATGGAGCCCGGACTATGATACCTGCTGGCCTATACTTACTTCCACACCGGTAGTGCAACAATCAGTGTTAAGTATGATACAGCCTAGCAGCGTTAAAAATAGCGGTTGTCCGTTCGCAGGGCCCGGACAACCAATTGGACGCCGGACATCAAAATTATATTACAGTTGTCCAGCGGACAACCATAAAATTTAAGAGCAAAAGTCACTTTTGGTACAACACAGTTCATAGAACCCGACACAGCCGTAAATTGTTAGATATTGGGAATCCTGGAGTATTTTCCTTTCGTATATTCCCGCCACTAAAGTCAAATCGCAGTTTCCAAACTAAAAAAACACAAAAAAACCGGACAACCCATAGTTTTGCTGACAACCAAAATTGCAACTGTGGTTGTCCTTGAGACAAACACACTTTTCCCCTAATTCGGACGCTGAGCCTGAGCTCAAGGGGCATCCCGTTAACAAGTACTCAGGGCATTTGGTGTGTCCTTGCACCCTACTTACTCTCTCAAAAAACTTACCGTTATTACTGGCTTTTACACATTTGAGATATTTGAACGGAATTACCGGTAATCCTCCATGGGAATCAAAGAGAAAATGCTTTTCATAAGGAATTGGTTACGCAATATCGGCGAAGGTAACTGATTTCTTCGCCAGTTTAATATTGTCTAATTATACCTTTACATACTCTGGGTGAATTCAGTGCAAAATTGCACATTTGATGTGAAAAGAATAAAATTCATCACATTTCTTTTCCTAAATATCAGTGACTAGTAAGATATACATCAATGCAGCATTGACTGAGCAAATAATAGCACTGTTTGAATATCCAGTAAAATCCGCTCGGTAACAGAGGATAAAGCACTACAAATTACTTTTCAACTGTATGGGTAATAGCAATGGCTTCTGTACTTCCAGATAAAAAGGATGTCAGGTGCTCATCACCAGTTACAT
>JAMKCH010083170.1:0-14631 GCA_023653785.1 Ophioderma brevispina
AATTGTCGTCCTGAAATTTGAGGCCCTTCAAATACATTTCCTTCCCAAAGACCACTTTGAAGATATACAAAAAAAAAACAAACACAATTTTAATGGTTGAAGCTATCAATATTAGCACAGTATTGAATGGGACTTTGCAATATGCATTGCTTCCACCATCAAACAAAACAAAACCCAAGTTGTTTTCCCATGCCACGTTGTTCGAAATATCACTGCATTTACGGTTAGAAGCCTTAAGCCTACCAGAAATGGCGGAGAGTTTATTACCAAAACATGAACGGTTAATCCTGTGCGTACGCATCTAAGTGAAAGAAGTTACATCCGATCTGGAAGTGGAAGCTTAACTTAAAGGGATTAATAGCAGCGATTTGCTGATACGAAACATCGAACAAAAAAAAAAATCATAAAAATTCCATATTTTGGTTATTTTTGTTTACTGGCATGGATGTTGCAAACATAACCTGCAAGTGGTTGGCTTGAAATCCGTGTTTGTATTAAAGAAGGCAGTACTTTATCTGATTCTTTAATTCTATTACGGTGCGTATCAAAATTCTGACTTGAGATCAAAAAAAAGCAATCTCGGTGAAAATATCCCAGTGTTAAGTTGTGATATTGTGCACCAATGATTCAATCACAGTTTGACCCATCTACCACAAAACATTATGATCTTTGTTTATTCTGTGTCTAGTGTAAACCACAAACAGGCTGTTTATTGTAGATTTTGAGACGTCATTGCGGTATTCATGTCTATTTACCGGGAGACGGTATTCTGACAAATTTCCTCAAATACTTCATTTTTTCACTATTTGGTGGTGGTTGTGTCTACATTAGAGCATTATATGGAAATTGTACACATCCCTGATCTTAAGTTAAACAAATGAATTTCCACATTTTTCTATTCTCTCGCAATATAGTGTGATAATATTTAGGCTTGGGCCATCGAGGTGATATTGGAATATGGCGTACCAACATAGAGTGGCAAAATGAGAGTACTACTAACTTGTTAAGACAATTCCAACTTAAAATATTTCTGATCACTGGACTCTTCCAAAGAAGTAGTAGCTTAAGCCTGATAATTTGCATAAAACAAAATGGCCACCATGCAAATGCTCCATAACTGGTTCAGCCATACCGTGTTCGTGTAGAAGGATAATTGTGGTAAAAAAATTTTAAAAGGAGATGTTTGATATTAATGGAAACCACCCAGAAGTCAAATATATACCATTTAATTAAACCTAATTGCATTAAATCCAAAATGGACGCCATTTTCGTAAATTTTAAAAATGGACTTCAACATTCAAGGTATCATATGGGTGAACTTTACACTACTCTACAGTTATAATTAAACATGCCTAAATATAACTCTAAACATGTATGTATGCAAGGACTTCCATGGTGACAATAAGGGGGGGTATGGGTCTGGACTTTGGTTAAAAAATTGTTCCATTGACGAAAATAAGATAATGACAATGCCTCAATTGTGTAGATTGGCTAATTACAAAATGCTTTTTATTCGCTGCAATCGGAAATTCGGTTCCAGAGATATGGTTGACAAAGTGGAGCAGTGTACGCGAAATTTGCCAAAAAAAAAACGCAGTCTCCTATACGTATTCATGTGAAAAATTTAAAATGGGTTAGATTTAAGATAGTTGAAAAGATCTGATTTATACGCCTTTAACGCATTATTTTGGGATAATCGAAAGTAAATAAATATCATATTATTTTGTCCCTAATTTAAAAGTAATTTAAACGGGCATTCCTCGTGATCCACAGGCCTAGTCCCCCCCCCCGACTTGCCTAAAAAATGTTGAGATTTTAATATTCATCTTTAACCGTTAGCCTTAGTAATTAGCGTGTGCCCAATTACAGTGCAAATTCGGTCGCATCTGTAAGAAATTCGCAAATTTTGTATTTTCTAGTCGGAAAAAGACAGAAATTAACAGCACAGTAGCCTATGGGGGACCGTGGGAGGAGGACGGAAACGAGCATTTGATCATAATACAAAAACCGCAAGACCGGGATCAGCTCCAAATTTGAGAAATAAGCGTTTTCAAGGATATCTAGTTGATCCACGGAATAAAATCTGAAATCACGAAATGCACTTTAAATTGTATGGGGAAGTGATTTTTTATGATTTTATTGTTTTTTCACCCTGCGATATTTAAGAAAATATTTTAAAATTAATTACAGGACAATGGATGCACCGATTGTGGATGATTCTTTCATTAATAATTATGATAATTCTGTTTATAAAATGAAATTTAAAAAAAAATCCATATTTCACACCAAAGCGCCCTCAATTTTGTCTAACTGTTTCGAGGTCTATAACACATTTCGTTAAAATACGCAACAACCAAAACGAAAAACGAACGTAACTAGAGAACGCTACATGCTATGCACATGAAATTGGCACACATATTCAGCACATATAGGGCTGTGAACCATGAAGCCCGATTTGCAAAATTGTGTTCAAATTCAAATTACGCCATGGAATTATGTGATGTCGATTGACGGTTGCCATGGCAACGGATCAAAAAACGGCTTTCATGGTTCACTGCATATTTACCCCCTGCACATGCCACCAAAGTTTCGTTCCAGTAGCACGTTTAGTTATTTAGTTACGTCCGTTCTAGGGTTTAGCCAATCAGAGGCGCTTACATGGTTACCATGGCACTAGAGCAAAAATTGACATGAATTTTAAACTTGTGACATGGGCTACAATATGATGGTAAATGTATTATACCACTATTTAGGAAAATAAGGGAAAAATCCTCAAAGTTTCACGCCTTCAAACCCATACCCCTCCCTTAAGCAAGTAAAAAAACTAGTTTCGGCTATATCGAGGGATCGTTGATGAAGAACTATTTAGGCTCAAAACTGACTAAAATGAGGTGTTTGATTAAAAACAATCAAAATGAATTCATGGCCTTCTATTTTTAATAACCTTATTTGCAGATCCAAATAACCGCCATTGTTACCCAAAACATTCAGCATGTTGTTTTAATGGGTGCCCAGTTGTCAATCAGAGGCAGTTAAGGTTAATCATTGCACTTGAACTTAATATGCCGTCACTAATCACTAACGACCTTTAAAAACCCGGACAAAAAAAAATCAGAGTGGACCCTTTCCTGGGTTATGGTTATGGGAATTTGCTCCTAGATCTGACAATAAAGAATACTACTACCTCACCTTATATAGTTTTAAACCACTTATTTTTTGATACAGAATATATGATGATCCATTCTTGCACTATTAATTATAGTGTGTTTCAGTAGTGATTTCAATATTATGCACATTTTGCCCTATGAATTACCATTTTTGCCCGTCATTGAGCAATATAGCTATCAATATGTTCTCGTAACAATACATAACATACCGCATTATACCCCCCCCCCCCCATAACTATTGACCACTCAGCAAAGTTGTTTTCATTACAAGTATTTGCCACTCTATCCTCTTGAAGACTATGCCACCATATAGCTGTGTGGTAACTTCAAACAAGAGTTCTTTGTTCAGCTAGGAGCGAATAAGAGGGATGATGCCTCAAGAATGACTACCACAAGGGAGGTGCTCGCACCTCTCCTGTTAACATCTATAACTAACCAACCAACCTAGGAGTGCAGGAACCTGTCGTTGATTATGCAGACGATCTTGGAAATAGCGTACAAGATGCAGACATTCACATTGTTGAAGAGAGACTCTCCAAAGCTGGGATGAACTAATAATGACTACGAGGAGGAAACACCTACGTGCAAATCCGTCCAAAGACACGGTGTGTGCTTTCCATCTACGCAACCGTGGAGCCAAACGTCAGTTTAAGGTAACTGGTCTGGAACCCCTGGAGGCACTGCGATAACTCTCTACCTAGGAGCTTGGACCGCACTGTCTTATAAGACCCACATCAAAGAAGACGAAGTAGTAAAGTATGTCACGCTAACTCACATTCAACAGAGAATGTATACATCCTATCAGGAATTGCTCCATCAGTAATGTAGCGAGCATGCAAGATTTTAGCTGCCAAGTATCTAATGTGAATCACACTATGCCGGACAGAGACCTGCTGCCAACCGCCTTAAATCCAGACAGAGATGCTTAAGCCAAATGTCAACCTCTGAACAGTCCTCTAAGCAGTTTAAGGGAGTAACTCTAATGGTATTGACCTGGTGGGAATCTTCCACCTGGAGCTGACTCCCCATGAGCTGAATGGCGATGCTTAACGATTGAGAACCAGAATTGGCGATCTAAGGGGTCCTTGAAGAAGTGAGGCTACCTGGCAGACAGATCAGGCCACTACCTGGGGTGAAAGCAACAACAATGGAACATCTCTTGGTCTGCCCATTTTGGAGCAAAACAATGGACTGTCTGGGAAAGATCAACCCATGGCACTAAACTGACTCAGCATGAAATGCCTCATGCCGGCGTATCATAAGATCTCTTCGTCCAACACCAACGGAGAACGTAACATGTTAGCGGAATTGCACCATCAGACATATGTCATAGTGGTAAGCGAGCATGCAGAGAATAGCGTCAAGTATCTAATGTGACGTACCCCTATGTCTGGACAGATACCAGCTGCCACCCACCTTAATTCCAGAGAGAGATTCTTAAGCAAAAGTCCAACATCTTGAATCAGTCGCTCTAAGGAGCTTAAAGAGAATGCATTGTGGAAAGAAAGACCGTTGCTATCGACCAAGTTAGTAAAATCTATTGGTATTGACACGTGATGGCATCTTCCAACCTGGAGCTGACTCCAAATGGACCTGAATGCGAGGTTTCAAAGATGGATAACATAGGAATCAGCCGCTCTAAGGTTTCTTTGCAGAAGTGGGTACCTGGAACGCATTTCCAGGACACTGCTGTGGTTGTGGAACAGAACCACAGACAATGGAACACACATCTCTCTGCATGAAGGGTCAGACAGTTCTCAATGGAGGGAAGCTGGCCAAGTTGTTCACGTGCTTTGATGGGTGTCTCGTTTCACTACATGTGAACTTTTGGAAGTTTGTTAAAAAGTGGGATTTGAGGAGCTTTTATCCAGACATTAACTTTGCAAGCAAATGCGCTGACAGATTCACATCAATTACTGTATAGAAGCATGCCTTTGATTGTCATTGTTGAATGCCAGGCGCGGAGGATCAGTCAACTGATTTCAAACTTGGGTGCAGTATTGTGTGCAGAAAAAAGGGTTGTGTCGGTCTCTCTTGCGATCTTTTTAGAGCTGGTACTCCCTCGAGGCCAAATGCACACATCTCTACAAGTGAACATATATCTCTTTCTCTATTCCCTCTTATCTCTCTTCTGTCTCGCTTTCTCAGTGTTTGCTTACTGGCTGATGACATTATTTGTAAAACTCAAAGAGTTCATGGTGTTAGATGTAGCTAGGTCACCCACTCAAAAGATGAGAACAACTTGCAGTACTAATTGTTTAGAGCCAAAGGAAAGCCAAAATTAAATCTGGCCTGCTTCCTCTATGTGAGGGCTGCCTAACCCTTCATGCATATGGGGCAAACTATATATGGTGCCGTAGATAGAGCCTCTCCCAGACACTCAAGCCCAATGGTCATGGAGGGATTGTACGTCTGATGTTAATTTGATCATCAAGTGGATGAATGGCAAACCCTGTGCAGACGTTTTTGTTTTAGAAGTTCTGACCTGCAAAAATGCCCAAGATTGTGCAAGTTGCCAGACTTTGTATGTATGGCTAATGGATGTCCTTTGTTAAAAGATTTGTGCAATGTATCGACACGTGAAAACATGAAAGGTGAGGTCATTACATTTGGACAGTTGTTGGTGATATGGGGACGAGGGAGAGATTAAAGGAGGCAAATACAGAGGACTAGATAGGCAAATACTTGTAATGAAAACTTGTGAATGGTGAAGATAGTTAAATGGTTAATGCCGTGGTTTTAGGTAACAATCAATGTATTTATGGCCAAATTCCGCATATATCTCTAATTGATTGAAATAACTATGAAACCATTGTAGTACAATAATGGATCCTCAAATATTCGATATGCAAATTTAGGTGGATTAAAAATATATATATAGACACATTTATTCCGAGTGTAATAACTAACACTTAAAATGCCAGGAATTCCAACAGTGGCTACAATTCAAAAAGCAACGCCAAGTACAACATGATAATTTGGCAACATGGCGACCAATTTGGATATGCTAAAAATTTAGATTTATTAAAATGATGGCTATGATTCATATTGTGGTTGTGTTTAATCAAATCTTTCATTTAGCAGTTTTGTGGGGAGTTCTGTATACCTAAATATTTCTTCTATTGAGTCAGGATTGGCCGCAATAGTTAAGGCGCCCAATTTCCAATGGCGCCAATTGGTTTTGCAAATTAGCATGATCAAGGTGTCCCTTTGAAGTCTTCATACACCACATGGATTATAATATAGTGTTGCAATAGTGTATTGTGAACTTAAGTGTAAGATTCATCCATGTGATAACTTGACCCAATGACTTTTTAAAGTCAAATTGTGCTCCAAAATTTACAAAACATGGCGGCCATTTTGGATTTCTGCAAATTGGGTTTAATAAAATGATGGATTTGCGTTCTGGGGGTTGTTCCATTATCAAAACACCTTGTGTTAGTCATATTTTCACTAAAAAGAAACTTTCTTCTACAAGACCAGGATATGCCGCGAAATAATTATGACGAAATTTCAAAGGCGGCCATTTCTTTATGCAAATTGCGGCTTAGGTTGTCACTTCGAAGTCTTGTTATAAAGACATTTGTATAGTTATTTATATTAGACAAGAGTGTAATTGCAAACTTTAAAGTGCTTGTTCATCCATGTGATACCTAGAACATTGACTGTTAAAGTCAACTTAGGCTCAAATTTATGAAAATGGCGGGCCATTTGGATTTATGCAGATTAGGTTGTTAATTTTAAATGTATGGGATTTGAGTTCTGGTGGTTGGCCTTGTCAAACACCTCACATTAGCATTTATTCCACTAAACGAATTCCTTCAAAAAGACAAATATGGCTTAAACTAGGTATGGAGCAATTTCAATGGTGGCCATTTGTTTAGCAAATTAGCAGGCCTCAAGCTACTACTTTGCAAAGTGTCTATCATGCAAAATTATTTATATATGATGTTGATGAGTAAGTTGATCCCACACTCGCTTTGCCACTCCTGATGGTAACGACCCAACCTATCGGGCCAAGGGGACTAAATCCTGTTGAAAAAGACACTATCAGTGATAATCCGCATTAGACAAATAGTTTAAATTTGCAGATAGCTAAAGGGAAGGATTTATATCTTGTAAATTCCTCAGAAGTTAATTTGTTACAAACTAAAGAATCGACAGAAAAGGCAGGAAAACAGCGTGTTCAAAATGATAGAGACTATCCATTTCAATTTACGTGTTGTAGGAAAGTCCGTTCGGACACTAAGGCCCTGCACACTTGATTTTTAGTGTCTTGTGGCAATTTTAAAAATTTACGACAGTGGAAGAATTCTTATTCATTATTTGTGTCAATTCTTTACTGACTTTCAATTGGACATTTTAACAACTATGTTTCAGCAATTTGCATAGAAAAACAACAACACTCCGTATAATTTGTCCTACGTTTCTAATTAAAGACTCTAAATGCATCAAAGGACATCTATTTTGAAGACAATTGCAGACTGGCAGGGGCCAATTTTTTAGCCACCCACCCCAAGCCCCCGTCCCAAACCCCACCCACCCACCACCTACCCAAGTCCCTCGTCACTCCTACCATCTCGGGGGTGGGGGGAGAGGGGGGAGACAAAATATACCACACAAGATCTGTATTACACTGGCCAAAAAATCATTTCAGCTTACAATCTGTTGATTTTTTTGTGTCTGTCCCCCCCCCACCAAATAAATCATGATTTCCACATACCTCTAACCCCCTTCCTCCCCAAAAAAAAATGGTTTCCTCAGTTTTGCACTAATATCCACCAATAATTATGATGAGACCAGAAAACAGGTGATACAGAGGGTAATTATACCATTGTGAGGACAAACGTTATTTCTGTGGGATCAAAGGACAAAAAGCTGACAAAAACAAGCACTTTTTCAAAGAGGAAATTTGGTGTAAATATGGTCTGGACATGTAGCTGGAAAGTTGTGATATTGATCATCTCTTCTTGAATATCTGTCAAAGAGTGGTGATCTGTTACACAGATTGAATCTGTGGTAGAGGGATAAACCCACCACCACAGACTATAGGTAACTGCATTGCAGGTCCAGCATGTTTACTTTTCTTATTTACAAAATTTATTGTGCTCTAAAAACCTTTTCAAAATTGTATTCATTCGTATTATCACCCAAATGCATGGTTAACATGTTCATGAAACTAATACCACTTAAGATTGAAATCACCATAAACTGCAAATTTTCATGAAGTTTCGCAATAGTACATGCACTCGGTTAATGTTGTCAAATTCACGGTATAAAATACATCAAGTGACGTATAAGGTCATGTCAAACTACTTTTTTCACCAAGGGACCAGGGCCCAATCAAGTTTTTGTCATTGCACATATCCCGAATTTCACCATGTCGTTACCAACATACGGATAGCACTTCGCCACAAGTTACAGGTTTGGCGAGGATAATCAAGGGTATTCGGGCTACTCGCGGAGACCAGACCTCGTGTAAATACAATGATCTATGAAAACGCAATCGGTATGCCTCATCAAACTCTACGCAGATTAAATAAAATAATTATTACTTATCTATTATTAACAATCATTTTTAAATTGAAAATTACATAAAATATGAATGCATATTAAACCATTTGCAAATTTCATGTGCCTTTTCTGTGGGAAACTTCCATATTCACCATTGATGAAGAGTTTAAGCCGCGCAATAATATCCACAAATAGCAGGAATGGAATGCTAAAAGACCTCGGGTCCTTTGTGTTTTTTAAAGCGTGTTTATAAACAAACCAAATATTGAGTGCTGTTTTGAGTGAAACGATCCAGTTTTCTTTGCTTTTTTTCAAATACGAGCTTTATATTTTTGAAAATTTTGTGACGTTTTGGATTAGGTAACAATTGTGTCTAGTGATTTTTATAAGGACACTATTGTGAAGAAGGGAAACAAGTCCATCACCCAGGTAAATCAGGATATGTTAATTTTTGTGGGTAACACCGCTAAAAGCCAATTGCATTACCGTCGTCTGTGCAGTGGGTTATATCACACTGGACACAGATTCGATCTTGGTGTAGTGATCTGGATGGTGATTAAAACTGATTACTGTTTTTTTTCATTCTATTGAAACCTTTGACTCATTTGAGTACAATCACTTTAGATATAGGCCTATTTTAGCACCAAGTGTGGGCAGTGTTAAAACCTATAACAAAATATGAATATTAAGCCTATACCAGAATATATCATCATGTGTCTGCCTGGAGAATAGTTGTATAAATTTCCTTCCAGAAATGTTTATTTTATCCATTTTTGCAGTAAGTGCTGCTACCTGAGAAACTAATAATTCAACTGATTTTTGGAAAATTCACTTCAATAAATTAAACTGACAGTGACAAACACACCCTGACTTCACAGTCTGGTAGTATTCCACATGCAATTAATGTAAATTGAGGCATGATAATAGGGCAGCCCACAGTGACCGTCATGATTGATTTGAGTCCCCAATGTATTAGAGAGAGAGGAAAAACCTTAATGGAAATTCTCGTTATTACAAATAAGAATTAATTAACAAAATAATGAATTATTTGACCGGCAGCCAATTCCGACCCGGCTGGCAAAAAGAAGAAAAACTAAAAAATCAAGTTGCAGGTGCAGGGCCTAATGACAAATATCTGATTTTTGTACTTATTAGCTTGATTCAAAAAGTCAAAGTCATGCCCCAAAAATCTGATTATTTGATGATGTTTTTTGCAATTTTTGATTTAGCAAAATCACTGGATAGTGCCCTTTATTAAGTCTTGCAAAGTGCAGTCGATGGCGAGAAGAAACAAATTAACATTGCCAAAGGTCCATCGTTGGAATTTTTCTGCAACGCCAGGGCGCCCGAATTACATTCTCAGAGCCTCTTCAGTCAACGGCCGCAGTTGAGGGTACTAGAATTCTCGATCAAAATGCCACGCCGTAGGACGTTCAGAAACTTTGGAAATTAACCAAATAATTACAATGTGTTCTTAGGTTAGAAAATGTAATTTGTAATCATATGAAAGGGTGATAATTATTCTAGATTAAGAATAGTGATGAAATGCCCACAAACATGGTTTCAGTCAAATTTGCATAGAAACCTATGGGAATCCTGATGAAGTGAGTCCTCATTTTGAGGGGCAATTGAACGTGTCTAGGCCAACGGTCTTTGAATTCATTGCATGATGGGGAGTACCGTATGTGCAAGTGCCACTTCTATCACAGTCGGGGATTAAGCGTCAATCGGCGCATCGCCCAATTGACTGCGGATCTATGGCAAATTGGGCTGATATTCGAGCCCTAAAAAATCATAACACCAGTTTTGTTAAAAATTGGGCTTATAGTACATATCGAGGGTGACAAAACAGAAGGACGTAAACTCAACACTGAAAAGAAAGATTAAAATGAATCTTTAATTCGGCTGTAATACTGCTTTTGAGAAAATGTGATGTTTGTAATATTTTCTTACTAAGCAAAATCTATTCATTACTCAATATGTAACCATCTCATAAAGCTCATAATTATGGTACTGTAAGCAAACATTATATAAACAAAGAAAAAATTTAAATGAACAGCAGAAATTAAGAAATTCTTTTCTTAATTCTTTTCAGTTGAGTTACGTCTTTCTGGTTGTCAACCCCGATTTTATATTACCTTTTAATCTCCAGTAATGATTTTGGTAAAAATCCAAGTTCAAAGTGCATAATAAATCGTTACTCTAAAAAGATGTCTGGATTACTTTCCAATGTAGATTTGGACGTGCATCGCCATATTTGCTCTTACTGCTCATGCTCAGACCATTTTCGGCGTCATTGCGCATGTGCAGAAGGCCACCGCTTTCACATTTCAGATTAATAGAACCGCAATGTCAAATTCTTCTGTCACTCCTTAAGAAAAGTTAGTGCTTTTTAAACCTGTGTATCCGAAAGAAGAGGCATAGGGATGCAAATGATATGCAAATGACCGTATCACTCATTTTTGGACTATATTTCAAGATGGTGACTGGGGATTTCCCAGAAGTGATGAAACGGTACTGATTTCTGGACAGTGGCATTTCTCAAATGTGGTTTCTTTTCAACAAAATCGCAACTTTTACCTAATGTTGCAGAAAAAGTCCCGATGAAAATTTTTTTGACCCGCTGAGATTTTAGATATTGTATTAAAGTAATGGCAAAACAAATTTGTGAAGAAGCGTGTGCTTTTTGATATCACTGAATTGATAGTAACAATAGCAACCTCGTCCAATTTGGCGATATTAAAAATGCCGTGTTAGGCGAGGTCGCGTACTGATTGAGCGAACAGTCGCCGATTGGAGCGCTTATCCCCGACTGATCAGTATCATCATGTAGAGGACATAAAATCGGAACAAGCACCTTTAACCTTTACTGCCAGACAGAATCATGGCAATAAATCAAGACTGATGATGTGACTATTGTTGATCATGCCACTGATCGGCACGATTCAGAGGTTTTGATTGTATTATAATAGGTGATCATGAGGATGCCTTCACTGAGTTGAGTGAGTGAGGATGTGAGATGGTACCGGTCTAGGAAAATACGGATGCTCCAATAATTTTCCCTGTACTTAGACCACGTCTTCTCTACAGTTATACAGGCTTGAAGTTGTCACCAGGGAACCGATATTACTTTGAAATGCGAAGGTAGCGCAGTTTTTATGAATATTATGGAAAACAAGAGACAGTGACCAGTTTCGCAGACCCAGTCGGAAACCAACACTGCAGTTGCTACGGGTGGTAACTGTGGACTACATCAATTCGCACCGTGAAGGTGAAAGAGAGAAGAAAAAGAGCAGAAGTCCACTTCTACCAAGAGACGAGACAAAAGTCGGCTTGCCGCATGGTTGGCCAAGAAGAAAGCCGGCGCAACTCCAAGCCAAATCCAGATTGTTGACACAAAGCCTAGGAATGACCAGGACAATGTGCCAGTCAGGCGTGTGATCTTGGACGCGTTACCAGAGGTGGAAAAGGATATGGATATAGCCAATCCTCCGCTCGAGCAAGAGGGACCGTTAGTACTGGTGATACGGAATACTGATCACAGTGAAGTGATCGCATATGGTAGTGGTAGTGATGATGGTGACGCAGCTTATACACGTACTTGAAGACGCCACAAGATCTGCTTTGCTCCAAGTTAGCCGGGATCCCGATTACTCAAGCTGTGCATGCGGTGTTTCTCAACTTCCCTTTGCGAAAGTCCACAAATGGGCAATGAATAATGTTTAATCGCTAATCGGAACCGCATATGCGTCATGGGGGCCGAAAAAGGGGCAGAGCGCGCACGCAGCCGCTGTATCACTTTCCCCAGCCGTTTGTTGACAAGACGAATACGTAATGTGCTTGGCAAATGCTTTAAAATCTTACTCTTTCAACTACTTTTAGGACTTTTATCACCAAGTGGCGATCATTTCGCTGGTTTGATTGTTATATGATCGTAGATTATCCTGAAAAGGAATATAGGGTATTTTTTTTATTGTTTAGCAATTTTATGACGCTTCATCTGCGTATTTGCCGGGGTATTTCGAAGTGTTTTACACATCACTCTACATTGACACAAATTGATCGGCGAAGGCTTAAAATCCTTGCTCTTTTAAACTACTTTTAGGACTTTTTATCATGTTAGTGGCGATCCTTGTGCTGTCCTTGGTTGTAATAATGAATCTGAGATATCCGAAGATATAGGTTATTTATTAGTGTTAACAACTTTTTAACGAAGCTTCATCTTGGCGTATTTTGCGAAGCATAAGCCTATAGGCTGGTAGTGCTGGGATTAGTGTGGGTCTTTAGTCATTGTATTTGCCCTGTTTATGTAAATAAAAGAGCTAAAGTAAATATTGGATAACAGTATGTGACTTTAAGCGATTTTGTTAACGTGTAAAAATTCGTAGGCCTATTAATTAATATGCAGCAATAAGCTGCAATAACTTAAGAAGTCACTGTCAGGCGAAAAATTAAAAGAAACATTAGTTTATAGTGTTACTAACCAAGGCCATGCAACGTTCCAAGCTATAGTTTTAATTAAAAATGGTATATAGGCTCGACAATATTGTTCAATATATTTTTTTAAACCAACTGCCAGAATCCAAAATTATAGGAAGAGAAACTAGCGCCGAGTATCAGGTCACTTTATAATAAAATCAATAAAAGAGAAAGGGATACAACAGAAAGGACTCGGTTTTCCTGGGTTATGGGGCTTATAACGTGATATTAGCTGATATTGGAATGGTATATTCCTTTTATTGTCGTTAAGATTGTTGTGGGGTTGGGTATATGTTTTTCCTTGTTCTGGGGAAAATTCTGAAAAGGGCCTTTAGATAGGGCCCCATTTTCGCAATTATTGTGCCATATGTACCCGATATCTGATATAGGGAGGCCAAGCCACTCAAAATAAAAATGATGCTACATCATGCTATCGGTATGGAATTCTCCCGGAAACAAGTAATAACTAGCATATCGAGAGCAATATTTCCCTAATATTGGGGCTCATTAGTGAATATCAAATTGTATTTAAATTTATCAACTTGTACAATCTATATCGTGCATCAAATTTTTGTAGAATTGTAGGATTTGGAAGGCCGCTGAGAGGATTGCCGACTCCTATACATGCGTGGTTTCTATGCGTAACACAGCGGCGATCGTAGATAGACACTTCCGGGTTCGTGTTTGCCCCTTTTTCGATCCCATCATGCTTTGCGGTGGAACGCCCTCTGTTGATATTTCCGATTAGCGATATGGTCTATGTAAAGAGTACCACATGAAAGTCTGTGAAGCCTTCAAAATATTCCAACTAATGCAACGTTAGACTTTAAGTTGTCTCCCATATTGCACCATTATTTTAAGATTTACTTTTGGCGCAAATAACCTAATATGTTGAAGGCGCCACTCAACATAACCAACCAACCAACCAACTGATGGCCGTAACGCTTGACTGTCACGGTATGAATGACAAGCGCTAGTGCCGCTAATTCAGGACTCAGTCTGTATGCAATTTGCACTCTGTAAGAAAGCTTTCCTTTGAAAGCTATTTTATTCTGCCAGGGTTTGAGCTACATCATGTTTTTTATTATCACGCCGCGCCATGACACTCATGCCAGGCTTGACTTAGACGTAGCCTAGAAGTAAAACATCTTTAGCCGTAACACAAATAGAGTACAAGGGCGCAGACATTTTGTATCCCACAATTCTAAATACGATAAATACTGGCTCGTTCAACATTTATCACAACACTAAAACTTTACTGCGTTTTTTATTAATTCTTATTGCAGAAGATATAATAAAAATATTGATTTTTGCAATAAAATATTTTCTGCTCATTTAGATTTTAAAGATTCCTTATTTAATTTTCATTATCTTAGATACATAATATGCATCAGATATTGACCTCCTGAACATGACCTCGCTGTTCGTGAATCGCCATCGAAGAATCATTTTCAGGAATAGAAATTATTGC
>JAMKCH010083173.1:0-11359 GCA_023653785.1 Ophioderma brevispina
TCTAACCACTTAAAGTCCAGCCCGATCGCTAACCTCGATCCCCCATAAGTCCAGATTTTACCGAAGTGGACAAAATTTTGGTATCGGAAGAAAGCTCACTATTTTCTCATTTACCCTGTTACACATTTTAGGGAAAAGGGATGTTTTTGTTTGGAAGTTTCTGATGAAAATCTGCCCCATTTGGCACCATTTAATTTAAACAGTACTCTATGGCTTTACAAATCACGTTTTTAGGCTCTTACATCAAAAACGGCTGGAAATTTCGAACGCGAAACTTTCCAGATTGGAGTTTTGGGGTGAAGGCCAATCTATCAAGATGAAATTTTCATATACTTAAACTCCCCCCCGGGGCCATCCTCCTTTAATACGTTTCAAATGTTTCTTTCTGTGCTTTACGTGTAAAAAGTGTAAAAGTCAGTTGTTACACCTGATAACCAGAGCCATGACCATAATTCTTCCTTATGTTTTTCTTCTTCTTTTTTTCCCGTAATAACGTGACCCTTATGTTCTTTTCGGTGTAATGACCCTTATGTTAGTTTCGGAATAATGACCTTATGTTATATGCGTATAATGACCCTTATGTTAGATTCGAGTAATGACCCATGTGGTATTTTCGTTGGATTAATGGACCCTTATGTTATTTTTCGGAGTAATGACCCTTATGTTATATTCGGAGTAATGACCCGTATGTTATATTCGGAGTAATGACCCTTATGTTATATTCTGAGTAATGACCCTTATGTTATATTAGTAATGACCCCTTTTTGTAAATTTCGGAGTAATGACCCTTATGTTATTTTCGGAGTAATGACCCTTATGTTTTTTTTATTCGGAATAATGCCTTCGGAATTATGACCCTTATTTAAATTTCGGAATAACGACCCTTCGAATAATCAAAGACCCCCCCCCCGCCCTACTGACTTATATGTCGTTAATAACTTATACAGAATTCCCCAGCGTGCAAAGAGTTAAAGCCTCATGTTACCATGAGAATAGACTTTCACCCTGATTGGTATTAGCTGCTATCAGATATCAATCCTTATTACTAACACTGCTGAGCAATTGCATTAGCTGTATCAAATATCATCAATTAATTACTACACGGCTGAAGAAAGCATTACTAATGACTAATGGCAATGACAAGCTATAAAGCCCATGAATACTTGCAGTCGCACGAGCGATTTCCTGCGCGTGAGCATGCGCAACACTGATCTTAGGTCAAATCCGGTATTGCGCCCGCCAATCGCTTCGCTGTGACTGGAAGTATAGCATGGGGTTCACAGTCAAAGTAACACCCTGCCCATTGTCAAATCAGGTATCTAACCATTAAAAAAATATTACCGGAACTACTTTTAGATGATGTTAGGCAATGAATGTTCTCGACATCGCGACAATAATTCTACAATGGGGCCTGGCTATCGTATGAACAAAAATCCATTTATTTTCAATTTTCATTGCCCCGCCAATTGTTAAGGTTCTGATTGCTTAAATATCAACAATACGGATCACAGTAACACTATGGCAACCACAACAACACCATTTAGAAAGTGCCTAGGTATATGGATGTCTAGCTGCCCAGTTGATTGCAATCAAAATTTCAAGTAGTCCATGTCGTGTCCTGGCTATACAGGATGGTTGCCGATGACACCAACATGATACAACAATTAGAAGTTGAAAAAAAGACTTAAAAAAACAATCTGAGTTTTCTATTGATCAGGTATTTGTGAGACTTGCCCTTTAGGATTTTCATCCATCGGTTTTCTGTTTGGGTCCCCAGCTATCAGAAGTTTGTTGTTTTGCCTTTAAGCTGGTGGTTGGTGTGAGTGCAAGAGCTGTTGCTATAGACTTTCTAAAAAGTTATATCTTTGCAACTAGACACATGAAAAATTATTTAGTGTAAATTTGAAAATTATTTAAGCTTCTCCATTTTATTAAAATTCAAGATGGGGGTATTTAAGGCATGTAAAGTCCATTTATGCTTGCTACAAATACCATAGTAACACGGTCTCGGAAATTAGCTTCTTAAAGAGCTAATTTAATACTTTTTTAACATTAAACAACACAAAAGCACAATTTCGGTTTCTAGATTATGATTCACATTTCTCAAGAGTGCCCTACCTTTCGTCCACCGGTAGATAGAGACTTCTCAAGCCCCACCAATCACCATTGAGCTGGCTCCACCAACTAAACACATTTTACTCTGCTCATACGCAAAAATAGATGATCCGTCCAATAACAACCGACCGCAGTTTCATCTGGAAGCATTTCAAAAACCCCTTCTGTCCATTGGTCACCTCCTAGAACCCCGCCGTGACTATTGTAGGGTTTTGGCAATTCTGGATATATGCAAAATCTGCACAAATGTCTTATCTGGGGTACCACAGAAACCCCATTACCACTGATAAATAAGGCAACTCTCGAAATAGACGGAACCGCATTGACCGCCATCGCGCGGTGCAGTTATTCCCCCTTACCCCAGAAAAATGTTTCGTCACAAAAACCACAGACACAAACCCTCCAAAGACCTTGATGGTGGAGAAACAAATTGAGGGAGGGCCGTAGGTCGTTGAATGGTAGGTTCGTACCCAAATGTATCCCATTCACTCCTGAAAAGATACTGCATTAGCAATAGATTACTTGCATTTGACCTTACTTTTCCACGAATACCATTGGCTCAAACGGTGGCGGAAAGGAGTTGTAGAAGGTAGTCCAATGCCAACGCAACCCATTAATGCTCCAGATTGTACTCGCCTAATGAACTGCCTGGTTCTAGCTGCTACTAGGTGTCCCGCAAAAAGGGGCTTGGTGCTTGATCCACAATTTTTCAAATAAGCTTGTTGCGAAGGTGGAAGCAAAACTCCAACCGACGTTTGGGCCACAATGTTCGGGATGGAGGCCCTTTATAGGATGCCCAGGAGACAGCTTGAGCTGAATATAATGTGCTCTGACCAAGGAGGCCAGTCAACGATCCTGGCGGTTTTTGTCGGCATAGCGGACGACACTGAGGAAATCTAGCGCTCACGGTGTCCCCTATGCAGGCTATGTGGTGGCAACGTAGAGATAAAAAGTTGATGAGAAGACGAAGATCCTTACCTATCAAGGGCCCCAAACTGAACACCAAGGGTTATTGAGCGGCAGACAAACTCTCAGATTTACTCTGGTGAGATGTGGCAAAAATACGGTTTCCGACGTCAAGGAGTTGATTTTTCGCTAAAATATCAGCCTGCTCGAAGAAGAATAGAGACCCCTCGTCATCAATGCGAGGTGGGGGTCTTATCTGTAGACAGGCGTCGTGACACCTCCGAACCCCTATGCCAGAGCCACTAAGAAAGCAGTCCTATGGAAATTGCAGAAGACTAAGCTCTCGGATGTGTTCTTTTAACTAGTCTCCGACACTTAAAGGATTGAAAGACCAGTCGCCAAAATCCTACTCTGGAATATAAGGTACGTTCGAACCATTTTTTTGGGATATCCGCGTCGTAAATTCTCCATTGTCGGGACGGGAGGAAACGTCATGCCATCACCAACGCTTCTTTTGGGTCTGGCCTATTGGCTGTCCGGTAACCCATTGAAAGACCTCTGTGAGGATAATCGGCAAAACTACCCTACATTTGCACAAATAGGATCGATCTTTGTCGGCACACCATGCTATAGGTAACGGCGGAGTCGAGCAAAATGGTAAGAATTCTTGTCGACTTCCGCTTGCCTGAGCAGTGAGCGCGGGCAGCCTATTCAGAAAGTGCTCACAGGAGTTATGGACAGTTTATGAACAATGCACCAGACAAACGGGTTCAGAGATGCGAAGGAGCTCTCCATATGGAAGCAGAATCAGTTCTCCAGTCAAGCAAAACTACGATGCCGGGAAATAACAGGCGTGCATTTGCCACAAATGGGCTACCCGCCAGGCGCCAGGTAACTTGTGAGAGAGCCACTTTCTTGAGAAACCTCGGGATCATGGCGGAACTGGGGAAAAAAGCATTAGCTATCAGTCCGACCGGTCCGCCGCCATGACGTCCTTCTACGCCCGGGGATCTGGGTCCCAAGAGTAAAGCAAGAACAAGGTCCATGTGAACGGTCACCTTCTGGAAGATTGTGCGGCAAACCGCCGGCACTCTACCGAGGACCCTTGAAGTTCTGCTTTGTCTGGATTGAGGAGCTTCCAGGTGGAGAGAGCGTCAGCCAAAAATTCCCACGCCCAGAACAAAAAAAAAAAAAAAACCATGGGGGCGAAACAGCCAGATCTGTCCCAATCTCGGAACCACCTTAGTAGCCGAAAAACGGGACTCCTGACACCCATTGTTTATGTATGTTAACACATACGTTTCTTAGCAGACTAGAACCACATTTCTCCCCTGACCAAAGGTAGTCGGCGCCACTAAGGCAGAAAGGACGGACCCCACAGGTCAATGACAATTGTCCACCCCTTCCCAAGAATTTGGCTTGTAGACTTGACCACATGGGTGAAGGTTATGGAGCCACCGAGGAATTGCGAGAACGGAGGGAGAGCTCTGAGCTTCCCCCCCCCCCCCCCAAACACACACCCAGTGAAACACAACCAATCGCTGAGCGGACTTGCATACTGGAACAAATAATAAAATCCAATTAAAAAGGGTCATTTTCAGTGTACAGGGGTCAATTTAAAAGTACTCCGATTGGGATAAACAAAAAAAACGGTGTTGTTTGCAAATTATAGATGGAGCTCATAGGATAAAAATAGGGAATTAGTTTTGAGTGTCTTAAATGCGGGCTTACCGAAGTAGGGGCAAACAAGGTCAAGCCCCATTTGAATGCAATGGATGTTGAACATTTGGTGCATCCTACATTGGGAAACTAAGCATGTAGACAGTCAAACTATCCTATTTTAATCCTATGAGATCCAGAATAATCAGTTTAAAGTCGGCTTCTTTAAAAAAATTTCCACAGATTTGCTAAAAACTATGTAGTTTCGCGTGACTAATAGAAAACGACCACAGTTGGGAGCATTACCGTGACCCTAAATTAACCCAAATCTTGGATTTTGCAATAAAAAGTAGCAGATTTATGAGTTGGTTTCTATGCTGATTGAAATTTAAAATTTCTCATTACTCTGTTGCCATGGCAATGGTTGCTGCTCATGGCAAAACAAGGCAGATGTATGATAGAAAGATCGGGCACTAGCTAATTGAACAAACATGGTTAAGAAAATCATAGTCTATAACTAAATTTTGAATTAAATGATGAAATATAGATCAAAGTATTGCATTAAAGACACTTATCAGTGATTCACCGAAAGAGTCAAAAAATATTTGAAATTGCAGCTAATACTAAAATCGAAGGTTAAGTCTGTTATAATTCTCATTAAGTTATTTTTCCAATGAAGAATGCCAGAAAAGGAAGAATTTAGAAAACGGCAGTCTTCAAAGGTTTGACCTCTCTATTCAATTACGTGTTTGTAGTAAGTGTCCGTTCGCGACAGTAATGGATAAAATATGGATTCTGTGCTTATTAGGGTGCTCTGGTCTTATCATTTGCAGGGTAGTCGGGTACCCGTACTTGTGTACAGACATGGCCAAAAAATTGATTTTTGAAGATTTTTTTCGATTTTATAATTTAGACAAAAATCCACTGATAGGGCCTTAAGAAAAAAGCTCGAGTTTTATTTCATTTGTGAGTGGGCTATAGCTCAATCGAAATCGGGTGGTATAACATCTAGCGTCATGGACAATAACCAGTGGTGTGCATCCATTATCCTATGCATAACGGACGGATATTTACTTTTCAAAATAAGCACCTTATTGCTTGGAGTCAATGGGAAGTAGTGTAAAACATCCGTTGGTACTGATATTCAGCGGCAAAAACCACCCTTTAGATGCTATGCTAAGTAATTCTAGAAAATGTGCACATATACTAGACGTGAGAACACCACGTAGAATGCTTGCTTAATTAGAAAAAATTATTTACGGAAGAAAGAAAGAAATTATTACTCCCCAGGGGTGCGCTACCTTGTTCCTTATCCGAGATCTTTTCATCTTTGGGCCTCATAGCCGTCAAGTTGCTTTATATACTTACGTCACGTTTTCTTTGGCTATCTTGGATCGCTAGAGGGCCGTCCGAAATAAGTGCATTTTTAGCAGGGCGGTGACGTCATTGATATTTCGTTGCTAAAGTTGGGATTTAGAGGGTGCGAACTGTTGTCATGCCTGAAACTGAACTGTGTGTAAGACAATGCCGACCACATATCCGCTAATTGACTCATTTGGGACCAAGTTTAACGCATTCATTTCATTTAATCTACCAAAGATCTCTACAGCTTTTGGCATATATAGTAGAAAAACGCTTGTTGGAGCAACTTTCCTCAGCCAACAAAATGTTTGGATTGACAGAAGAAATTTTGAGAACAAAAAATGTGAATGAAATTGAATAGTTGGGATTTTTATTTCAAATTGGCGGCCTTCTCTATTAGCAGACCCACAAGTACTGACTTCGTGTGGGAAGAGATTAATAGTAGCTTTGTGATGTTTTGTTACAGAGATGGACAAGTAAATTTAGCTGTCACCCTCGCCAAAATATCTTGCCCATCACCGAGCCCGAGTCGGTGATGATGTTGTATTTTTTAACATTTGCATCCCGATGCATTCATAATAAACATCGTAAATATAGCCACAAAACGATTCTGAAAATAAAGGTGGAGTCTGACAGGAGAGGATTGCTGTTGCAGGTGCATTGTAATGATGTTGTCCGGGAGCTCCATGCTGCAGCACCATGCTATGGCACTGCCATGACTGCATTGTGTGGTGATGCTGTGGACTGAGCGGGGGCTGTGGGTGGGCTCATGCTCTGCAGATCCACCAGAACCATCAAAGGCTAGAATGGTCACGTTTCTTGAAAATGCAATTGCCCAAATGCTTTGTGTATGACGTGTTTTTGAATTTCAGACTATACATTGGGTTATGGCTTTCACTGTTAGTCTACTGTTCAAACAGGCGGACCAGCAACGCCATACAAACAGTGTAAGTTTGGTACACGACTATCGCAAGCGGCATAAAGGCCATAACGTATTGCTGCAACGCGTTGCGAGAAAGTAATCAATGCGTTGCGAGAAAGTCCAAAGCGTTTGGCGACATTTCGGCAATGCGTTGCGGCATTGCAGAGCAAACACGTTGCGGTGGTGGCCAATCAAAATCATAAATTTCTGTGACGTAATTGGAAAAAAAATAGACCCACAACGCGTAAACTCACAACGCGTTACAAACCTTAACAACGCTTTGTGAAGCTCGCAACGTGGCAAAGCTTCAAAACGCGTTGCTAAGGTCCACAGGCCATAAGGGTATAACGTATTGCCGCAAGCGGTGAGAAAGTCACAACGCGTTGGCGAAATTTCGGCAACGCGCTGGAGCGATTTCAGGCAACGCGTTGCAGGGTGGTCGGCCAATCAAAATCATGAATTTCGGTGACGTATTTCAAAAAATACATCTCACAACGCGTTGCGAGTTGCGACCTTCACAAAGCGTTGCAAACTTCACAACGCTTTGTGATAGCCTCGACAACGGTGGTGAAGGCTGCCAACGCGTTGTGAAAGCCCATAAGGGTCATAACGTATTGCCGCAACGCGTTGTGGAATCGATTTTTGAATTACGTCACAGAAATTCAGGATGTTTGATTGGCCGACGCCGCAACGCGTTGCAGAAATGTCGAGTCGACAGCGCGTTGCACTTCGCACAAGCGTTGCGCGCAATAAGTTATGAACATTATGCGCTTGTGGGCCCTTCGCCACCGCTTTGTAAAGCTACGCAAAGCATGTGAATCTCGCAACGCGTTGTGAAGGCTGCAACGCATTGTGAGTTTCACAACGCGTTGCTAGATAGGCCCTCATTGCAAACGTGTTGTGGGTCGATTTTTAAATAAGTCACAGAAGAAAGTGATCATGTTAAGTAGCCAACACCCAACGCGTTGTGATAAGTTTGGCAACAGCTGTTTGCTATTTCTCACAACGCGTTGCGGAAATACGTTTGGCCTTTATGGCTTGCCATACACGACAGCTTGGTCCAGACACAGCTCAGATACGACCCACCAAACGTGATTGGAAATCGTATCGCAGGCAACCTTGACTGAATGAGGGACTAATGATCATTGAAGCAGTTGGATAGTCCGTCATGATCATACCCAGTCAAAAACCTAATTTCCGAACTCAAAGGTCAAAGAAAAGCTAAGAAAGGTGGGCTTGAACACGAGCATTCATGGTCCAGATTTTAGGTTTCGGGAATTGTCCCTTGTTGAGTACCTGTGACGTCATGGACCACCTAACTCACTGACGGAATTAATAAAGCTCGTTTAACGGAATAATAAAGCACATGCTTGTGATGGGTATGTGGTAAACTATGAACAAATCACATGGCGTAACAAGCTATTGCCTTGGGTTTTCTCCCTCACTGGATCGCAATGATCAACAAAACATTCAGATTAAAATTTTGAGTTAATCAGACCAGTCATTTGGATATTCTTCGTAAAGAGAGAGTACGGTGTGTGAAGCAGATTAAACGTCCGTGGAGAACCACAGTCCGGGGCTCCGCAGACGATAACGGAATAAAGCAGTTGAAACTAATATTGAGGGGAGAGGTCAACTGAATGAGTGATATAGTACTTTACCATCTGTGACCTGGACTATGAAGGACTAAGGACTATTAATAATTCGGAACCGTTTCCCAAATAATAATGGATACATATTAAAGAGCCAGACTCTGCCCGAAGGTCGCTAACTGCGCTGTTGCCTAATTATTATTATGCTGCCATAATCAGGAAATCCGTCATGTCAATCCATTTAGCTAAATCATCAAAATATACCTTTATTCTCAGTCGTAAAAAGCTTTATCATTTTAAGGCTGGACTCAGACGATTTAGAAATATAAGTAAATTTGAGTAGAAATTAATAAATTTCATACAAGAACTAAAGATAGTCAAAAATGTTCAAGTCCAAAGTTGTAGAGATGGAATCGGGTTTTCCGTTAAAAAGTCTTGAGAACTGAGTGCCGTCTAGACGAGTTTAAGCAGCTGGGGTTGTAACTTGTAACTGTACCTTTTAAAAAGCTTTGTTCTGGATCAAATCCAGTTAGTACTGAGTATTTCTTTTGTTAAAATATAAGACCACAAACGTCAACTTGAATTTTAGAAGTAATGATTTTATCCCCAGATTTATGTTACGATCCGGGTGAAGATCGTAATCGCAGGGAGCTTCACAGCTGATTGAAGGGTCACACGCTGTCTTTAGAAACTTTATTGATATTGCGCATATGCGCTCAAGCAAAACGGTGTGCCGTCGTGAGTGGTCCTGGTCCCGCCTGTTGACCGGAATTGAGATTACTGACCTTCACCGAATGCTGTTTAGCTCATAAAATGTTAAGGATCACAAAAAAATCTGAATTAAAACTATTTTAAGCTCCGGAAGTCCACAAGCTTTCAGATAAGCCACCAATGTGTGGCTGCTTTAAGTATAGTGAAAGTAAGGTCATTGTTCTTAGAAATTGTACTTTGTAAACTTAAGGGATAGTGGACAAAAGATCTGTCCTCAAAAGACCCAAGCCAATTATATATAACACTATTATAATACAGTTTATGTTTGCGAGGCGTAGCCGAGTATACACATAAAAATGATTTATCGAAGTGTTGGGCAATCGTAGTCTCCTTGCAACACGATGCTGTTTTGCCTTGGTCACATGTTGCAGCTCCTGCTTTCAGGGTTCGCGGTTTTGCCCACGTGTCAGTGCGAAGGCTTGTGGCCGTTGCGTCATTCTTGGGTCTGTTTTCGTCCGAGTCGGTCGTGTTAGTTTGCGTGCCGAAAATCTAATCATAGATTATCTCCTGTTATGCCGGTGTGATAGTTTGGCGTAGCTCTGCGTCGTCAACGGTATATACCAGTGGATTTTATTATGTAACGCCTCCTTGTTCCATTGACTTTATCTTTCATCTTTTTTTTGCTTTGTTCGTTTTCTACATGAGTTGCCATGTCCGTGATTGTGGAGTCTTTTCTCAGCCCAGTAGTGTTTACGGAAACTGGTAATCGCAGAGAATGGATTGAAATCGACAGAGTTAGTCAGCTTAGTGTGTGCAGAAACACACACTTGAGTTATCAAGACCGTGACTATTTACCAGTCTTAAGCTAACTAGAACTAGATTGATGAGAAGGAATTTTTACGTGGATTTCTCTAATCGTCCCCAGAAACAGTTTTTATTGTGCAACTTTACTATGTTTACGCAGTTACGCGAATTTGGGGAGTCAAACTATTGGTGTTTAGACTTGCCTCTTTACTAAGGCGTTTCTCGCCTTTTGGCCCTGATGTACGTGTTTGGTTCGCATTTACTCGTGTTTATTGTCGTCAATGACTCTGTTGAAGTTGAATACGCATTTTTCCTCGACGCATGTAACTGTCGTTCGCAATTTAGGATGTTGTTTATTGCTTAATCTTCCAATTGTAAGTCAGTCCTTAAACGTGGTACGCGTCTCAACCATCATGGACTGTCAATACAGATCATTCATTCATCGGATTATAAGCGGAAACTCCTTTGCAGTGAGTAATCAGTCAACGCGGTTGAATTCGACAGTCTCTGTTGTGGACACAGGAACATCAAGGGGGTGAAACGCATTCAAAACAAAACCCGTCTTTGTCCGTGCTGGGCGCTGACATTTTTTGAATATTGCACAAAATAATTTCAGTTTGGGTCTTTGATACCACATAATGTCAATTCGATACCAACAATCCGCCAACATATCAGTTGTTTATTGTTGGGTGCTATTGGGTGGTTAAATTTTGTCCTACCCTGTCCACCACGAATGACAGACACATCCAGTCGTCTTGAATTTAAATAAATAAACCCTCCTCAATGAATCATCTTTTTGCACCTAACTCGCATTGACATTTGAAAAAAAGAGTATGACACAAGAGCCAGGTACACTATTATACACATTACACCGGCCACCTCTAACACATACATTAATTTGTATCAGCACTACCTATTAGTGGATATGCAAAGCGTCACCCCCAGTAGTGTGGAAGAAGCGGAGGCGCCAGTGCTTTCTAATTGTTGGTAACTCTATGTTTTCTTGTGTTACGTCAAAACCATGCGAGACGTGACTTTCTAATATTCCGTAACGTTTTGCTCTCGATCCAAAGAGGTTCTATATAATTAGTTATTTGTCCTTTTCAATTGTTTTCTTGTAAGCTCCTGGTACGCTGTTTATTAAATCATCTACACGTTTCCGTGTTCGTTGTACTTATTAACGTGGATGTACATTTTCTTTTGTTTCTGTTTTTGTGTTGACTGTAGGTTTATTTTCTTTTCTATTTATGAGTTCATGATAACCATTCTTTTGTTTTGTTTTCATACT
>JAMKCH010083174.1:0-106801 GCA_023653785.1 Ophioderma brevispina
TCACAGAAGGTGTCACATGATCCACCTGAGTACACCTGCCCTCTCTGGAATGGCCCCACATGTGTGCCTATCTTCAAAGCACCAGTCTCCTACAAATGAACAATGAATAGTAAGCTATTAGCCTGAGTACACCTGCCCTCTCTGGAATTGCCCCACATAGTAGAGTAGATATGTGCAATATTTTGGGGGAATTGTGCACTTGGTGATAAAAGCATGAAATTTGGCACATACCTAGGGCATGTCATAAGAAAGGTTTTTAGCTATAGGGGCATCGCAGATTTGTCCTCTGATTAAAATGGCGGCAATTTTTCAAAATGGCTGCCATTACATGCTATTTATCCTCAGTTGATAAATACACTGATTTTAGGCAGGCATTCAAGCATGGCATTGATGCACATTAGATGTTTTAGAAAGACTTTCGCCCAAATGGCCACTGCAGGTTTATCCCATGGCAGCAATGACGACCATTTTCCAAAATGGCCGCCATTGACAGCTATTTTACATATTTGCATTAAATAAATATGAATACCGTCTTTTTTTCATACAATCAATAAAGTGAAAACATAAGTTTCTATTTGAGCATTAACTTGTTGCATGACAACGGTGGTGGCCATTTTCAAGATGGCCGCCATGAATTACTCTTTTATAGTACTGTAAACTGTACCTTTGGTTATAGAGTCACAAAGTCTTCACACAGTTATTTAAGGAATGCCTTAAGAATGGGTTTTAATTAGACACTATTAGACGCTTCTGATATATATCAGTGGTTTTTACTTACAACTTAGCTACCACTGATGTATGCATTGGTTTACCATGCAGAAAATGTTCATCATCCTTCTTATGTTGAATGAAGAGGTATTTTGTAATACCCACAATAAACTCAACAAAGCAAACAATACCAAGTGGTTGCCCAGACTTCATTAAAGGGTGTTTTTTTTTCAAGCTACATGTCAGAATATGGCATATAGCAGAAGTTTACTAGTCCATTGCCGTACAAAAAATAAACTAGAGCGCTTTGTGGTCTTGCTCTATATTCATGTGCTCTTCCTCCAATGAAGGCAGCACTCAAAATATCAAGAGAGCCACCTATCAAGTCGGTTACTATTGGCCTCAAATGATGATTGCATCTCCTGAGCTTCCATGTCCAAGTGAATGAGGATGGACTAGTATTGGGAAATCTTCTGGACAACTCTTCCAGAAATTAGAAAAGTATGCCAAGAACTTCCAAGTTGTGGTTGCAAGGAGGGTTGCAGATGACAGGAAAATGCTTGAAAGCAGCTCTTCAGTGCAGACTGTATGCAGACTTGAAAATTTTACAACATCAAAAGAGACATCTTCTGCTGATATAGAAGTGCACTGTGTTTACCTTTAGATGCTAACTGCAGTTCTCTTGTTAATGAATATAACATCTTATCTAAAACCCTTGATGAGCATGCTGCACTCGTCAGTCATTCTGTAGTTATCCTTACTCATCATACTCCCTGGTATTCAGATGCCTTTGTGATCGAGAAGAAGGAACAAAGTCGGTTGGAGCGCAGAGCTTCACAGACTGGGCGCACAGTATGCAAGGAAACTTACAAGGATCAGTGTTTTAAGTACAACTCTCTTCTTGCTAAAGCCATGACAGCGTATCAAAGCAACCACATTACTATATGTAACCAATGATATTTTCCATGTACTCAGCAATTTAACTTCTAAAGTGAAAAAAACCTCTACCTACCCATGAATGTCCAAAAGATATTGCTAACAGTTTTGCAGAATGTTTCCACATCAAGATCAAGAAGCTGTGTAACAGTCTACATGATACTACTGCCTGTCTCTTAAAACTATGTCTAGATGACCTGTTACCTGTTTACCCTGCACGGATTGATGTATTTCCTCAAGATCTCAAACATGAATTTCATCTGTCATCCCACAGTTTAAGAAATCCAGCTCGAACACCACCATCCTCTCAAATTATCGTCCTATATCCACTCTTCCATTTCTTGGAAAGGTTATTGAAAGACTAGTAAATCAGTTGTAGACTTATTTCAGCGATAATGATCTCCATGTTCCAATGCAGTCAGCATACCGACAATTTCACAGTGTGTAGACTGCATTGTTACTGGCGCAGAATGACATCTTGATTGATCTTGACAAACAAAAGAGGCTGTGTTAGTGTTATTGGACTTCAACACTATTGACCATAAACAGCTCTTAATCCGTTTGAAGGCTATGGAATAACTGGGAAAGCATTAAGTTGGATGTTTTCCTCAATCTAGATCGGTCAAATTTGCTTCATCAGATCTTGTGTGGGTAGATTGTGGATTTCCACAGCGTCTGTTACTGGATGTATCGACTTTATCTTGTTCACTGCCCCACTACAGGATATCATTACTGCTCATGGTGTTCAATCTATCGTTTACGCCGATGACAGCCCTGTCTTTCTACCATTAGGATTGTGATGCAGCCATAAATAAGATTGAATCATGCATTGCTGTCATCAGATTCTGATGTAAATCCAACAAGCTGATATTTATTACAAGAAGACAGAGAATGCTGTGCTTTCACTTTCATTCTTTACAGATCGACTAGTAACTCCCAGCCACCCATCATTAGCAATTCAGTTTTTCATCCGCAAGCTGAAGCATTGCATTCAAGCAATTGATTATCTTCTTCATGTCCAAACACAGTGGTTCTCAAATATGATCCAGACAGAGATAGGTACAACGTCTGGCTGCTTCACTGAATTCCGCAAGGTCCTTGTCTGTGCATTGTTGCTCCAACAATGGACAGACCAAGAGATGTTCCATTGTCTGTGGTGCTGTTCCACAACCACAGGTAGTGTCCCGATCTGCTTCCAGGTAGCTCCACTTCTACAAGGAACCTTAGATCGGCCAGTTCTGGTTCTCAATCTGTTGAGGCATCGCCATTCATCCCATGAGGAGTCGGCTCCAGGTGGAAGATGCTCACCAGGTTCAATACCAATAGATGTTACTTGGTTGAAAGCAAGTCTTTCTTTCCACAATGCAACTCTCTTAAACTCCTTAGAGACTGATTCAAGAGGTTGGACTTTCCTTAAGAAACTCTCTCTCTCTCTCTCTCTCTCTCTGGATTTAGGCGGTTGGCAGCAGGTCTCTGTCCGGACATAAGGTGCTTCACATTAGATGCTCGCTACACTATGATGGATGTCTGGTGGAGCAATTCCTGCTAGGATGTTCTCCGTTGGTGTTGGACGAAGACATCCTGTGATAAGCGACAAGAGTCATTTAATGCTGAATCAAGCTTCTTGGCAGGGGTTAATCTTTCCCATACAGGGAAAGCATACTCTGCACATGAATAGGCAAGTGCCATCGATCATGGGGTATGTGGGCGAGCACCCCATCTTGTGCCAGTGAGTTTGTTCAAGATGTTATTGCGTAAACATACTTTACTCTTCGTCTTCTTGATGTGGGTCTTATAAGAGAGAGATTGCGGTCCAAGGTAACTCCTAGGTAGACTGGGTTATCACAGTGCTCCAGGGGTGTTCCAGACCAGGTTACTTAAGCTGACGTTTGGCTTCACAGTTGCATAGATGGAAAGCACACACCTGTCTTGGATGGATTTGCACGTAGGTAGTAAGGAGGGAGTTCATCCAAAGCTCTCTTCAACAACTGTATTTTTCGTTTGATAAATTGATATTATTACTCCTTTTTAACTCTGTGACGTGCTTAGAGGCCTCTGCATTAGGCACAATATCAAGATTGTTATTATTATTAATGATATGAACTAGCACAAAACTTATGAAGACATTGTTATATACAGCAATACAGAAAGAACATTATGAAGGATAATCCGTTATATTAAGTTATCTGATATTCATGCTTTTGACTAATAATCTTGTTTGCTGTAGACTTTTATGACCAAAATTAGAAGATTACTCTGTTTGTCAATCTTTCACATTGACACAGCCACTGATGATTTTGCAACACTGGGTAACCATGATTGATAATTATTATTATTCTTACCAAAAAGTGTGCATGCACCTGAAGCAATACATTTCCGGTAATATAAACCTAAAACACATAATTAATAATAATAATGGATAATATCATAACCCCAACAAGGGACTCAGTGCATAGGATTATGTAAAACACTGGTAAAGAGAGTAATTGCCTGCCAATTGTTAATAATAATAATAATAATAATAATCCAAATTTATAGAGCGCAAAACACAATAAGATTGTCTCGATGCGCAAAGGAATACAAGCAAGAATAAGTTATATGAAAAATAACTGCATGACTACAACAGCAAAGCAAAATCAACACAAGTGGGCAAAAAATGATCAAAGAAGGTGAAAAAACAAACTCATTGATATGCATCTGTGAAGAGATGTGTCTTTAGCAGGCTCTTAAAACTGGGAGACACTGGAAGCTTGTTGGTGATTTGATCTGGAAAGGCATTCCATAGCCTCGGGGCGGCTATAGCAAAAGCCCGATCCCCATAGGTCTTAGTACGGAAACGGACTGTTTGCAAATGGCTTTCAGGTCTGAACTGGCCTGCTCTAAGACTGCGAGGTGGAATATAGGGAGCATCGAGGACAAATAATAATGGAGTCCCATGCCATGGAATGCCTTATATGTAAAGGAGAAGAATTTTAAATATGACCCTGAGGTCAATAGGTAACCAATGGAGCTGGTCACGCAAAACAGGGTAATATGGTCATATTTCTTAGTGAGAGTGATAACCCTAGCAGCATGTTTTGTATTTCTTTGAAAGTTTTTGATGACTTTCTGTGGAGTCCAGAAAAAGGCTGTTACCGTTGTCAGCCTGCTAATGACAAAGCCTGAATAAGAGTCTGCGTGGATTTTTGATCAAGAAATTTGCGCAGTTGGCCAATCTTCCTTAAAGCAAAGGTAGCGCCACGGCAAATGCTATTAACATGTTGATCCATCACATATGCTTATCAAAGATGCTCCTAATCACGAACACTCGAGCTGTTCTCAAACGATGGAATTACCAGCAGTGATGGAAGGTATTTGATATGACTTGGAGAAACGAGATGTTAAAATGACCTCAGTCTTATTGTCATTTAAGACAAGAAAGTTACTCTCCATCCAAATCTTGATATCTTTTATACATTCTGAACCTTATCAACTGTAATTTGGTGACTGCCGGCATTGAGACTGATATACAACTGTGTGTCATCCGCATATGTTATACATGAGACACCATGAGCCTTTATGATATCCTCCAGGGGTGCCGTGTAGATGATAAAATTAATTGGACCACTTACTCGGACCCCCTGGGGCATACCATAATCGAGCTGGACAGGATCATGCTAATGTCACCAATAACACCCTGTTGTTGAGTACGGTTTTCAAGATATGATGAAAACCAAGATTGGGCAGAGCCCTCAACACCATAGCGGACATGCAACGATCAATAAAAACCTTATGATCTATGGTGTCGAAGGCTGCTGTCAAATCTAAGAGAATAAATATGACCTCACCACCAATCTTGTCTAAATGAATGAGCAATTCATTTAGACAAGGCTAAGGCAGTTTATATGCGGTAAGTATTGCCTATAAGCAGACTGAGAGGAGGCAAATAAGTTGTTTCTGTTTAAATAATCAACAAATGCTTCATAGCCACAAACGCTCTATTGTCTTACCCAGAACAGCAAAGTTTGATATAGGCCTGATAATTTTTCATCCACATTTGGGATCTAGATTAGGTTTTTTGAGACTTGGGGTGACAAGAGCAGACTTTAAGGCTGAAGGAAAGGTACCTCCAGTGAGGGACATGTTGACAATGGTAGTAATTAATGGTAGGAGGCAGTCTAGAGTGTCTGTATCAAGCAAGCAGGAAGAGGGTCGAGGAAACAGGACTTTCATTTTTAGAGCCTGTGTGACTTTCCGAAGGTTTAATCTCAGGAGAGGGAACAAAGTGGTGAATGAACTACTGCATGTCTTTTCTGGCAACAAGGCAAGTTTTAGCACGTACGAGCCTGGGGGGGGGTTCCAAAGCCAAACGAAGACCACGGATCTTCTGATCAAAAAATTCGACAAAACTTCCGGAGACAAGCAACTGCGTAGAATGATGTTTAGGCAGGACTGGCATTGGCCTATGGGCGGATAGCTTGGCAATGATGCGAAAAAGCTGTTGTTTATCACCACCAATGATCTGTGCTTGGTGATTAGACTTTTTAGCAGTTCAGAGCAGTTTTGTAATCATTCACTTTTCCCTCATAATTTGCTTGTCAAGTGTGGTAGCCCTTTCACGTACGGGTATACCTGATACTTGTAAAATAGGTGATGGCGTATGTTAGACCATACCAAACAATTATATTCTTTGTGAACATTTCCAAAATGGGGAGGCTTTTCCAATCTTTTGTTTGAAAAAAACTAAAAATAGCAATTCTTAAATAGTCTATGAGATTATTCGTCTACAAGGCAAAGATAAAACAGCAGGTGACCATTTTAAAGTCTGCCACTTGCATTGATTGCCTATTACGGTTTTATTTGGCATTGCCGATACAAACATAAAGGTCTGTCATTAGTAACAGCAACAAACTTGTTGATTAGCTATTTACAGGTTGTATTGGCACTGCTGGTGACAAAAATATGTCTGGTAGAAAAAATATGCATATTCAGTCGATGAATTGTTAAAATAAGGGAATGGCAGCCATTTGGAAAAAGGAATGCCATTTTGGAAAAATGGCCACCATTTCTGTTACAGAAACACTTTGTAATGTTACCCATAACACTATTTCTGTTTCAGGCATAGTTGGCTACAAATCATGTTTTGGGAGCCCAAAACAAACAACCAAAAAAATCAATACATGAAAATAGCAAAAATGCCAGAAATGGCAGCCATTTGGAAAATGGCCGCATTTCGTTACACGAAAAATCTGCGATGCCCCATAGCCAAAAATCCTTCGTTAGAAACATACCCAACTGTTGTGCCAAATTTCATGCTTTTATCACCAAGTGCACAATTCATGCCCATATCTACTCTACTAGTGGATATTAGTGGATAGGGTTGGCTGCACAATTGTCGACAACCCCTCACCCTCGGATTAACATCAAAACGCAACCACTTCTTATTCGAAAGATTAGAAATAAATAATTTAAAAAAAAAATGATGGTTGTGTTCAAAAACTTTGGGGCAGGGGTGTTGTTTGGTTTAAAAAAAATCACGTGGTAAATTAACTTTTAAAAAAAAAAAAAATAGATTTATTAATTTCTTAGCAAAACAAATTTTAATCATCATGCAATACTATCAATCTTGACATTTGTATTATAGATTTCTGTTTATACAATAATATAAAGGGTCTAGAATTATAGCCCCCAAATCACCTTTGTTTCCGTAAAAAAAAACATCCTTTTAATCAAGGTCACCACAATGAGTATTACCTTAAACCCTTTATGCAATGTATAAAAAACTATATCAAATAAACAAAAAGGATACGCATAAAAATAAGTTAAATTTTTACCTTAAAAAAATATAAAAAATAATAATTTCGCTTAACTTGCAGCCGAAATTCATTTTTCGGCATAGATCATCCCTGCCACCCCAAATATTTCAACCACAACCATCATTTTCTAAATTATCCTTCAAATAACGGTTTTATTCCACTGTCTAGAGTTATGTTGTTAAAGAGGCAACAAGAGATTTAGGAGGCATTCATTTATTGTGCCATTATGTAATGATTTAATGCGTGATTAGACAAAAATATATTCCATTGTTCAAATGGAAGCTTTCCTTCGAAAGGCTACAAAGTACATGTTCTTTTTTTTTGTGACAACTGATAGATTTTTTTTGAACAAAACTGTTTTTAGCCATAACATCCTCTTGTATAAAGTTGGCCATGTTTTTTCCATAGCAATTAGCATTTATTTTAATAAACATTATTGTGGTATCATCTCCTTAAAAGTGCTTCTTAGTAGGATTTGCTTAAACAGTTATTTTTCCAGCATGTTTTGTTTGAAACTTAAAATAACAAACCCTGCTTGTGCCTCGGGTATAACAATAATGTCAGACATTATGCAACATAGCCCTATTTGTGAAAGTTGACCGACTTTCAAATTAGAATCTTATGAATCCTTCAGTAATTCAACTCTTTTACATTACATTGTTAAAATATAAAATATGCATGGCAATCAAATTTCTTCATTCATGAGTGGGGTGGGTGCGTCCATGAAAAATTCATTGAGGAAGTATTGTTTTTTTCAAGTTTTATCGGCATGTCTGCGTAATACAATTCTGTTGAAGAAGGAAGGTAATGTTCTCTATCCATCTGGGATAGCAATATATCTTTATCATCATTAAAAAGGTACTTATCAAGAAAAGTAATATAGCTTTTGGACTGGAGTCTTGGGATAAGGTTGTGAAAGGGGGATAAATCACTAAATAGATACTTTGTCTCGTCTGCAGTGACATGTGTCGCGTATATTCAGTGCCGCCTTTCAGTCGCAGTGCTGATATGCTTTGACTACGCGCCACGCCAAAAGTCGGTTCAAATGGTATAAACGCCTCATCGCTCTCATCCGTACTTGAGCTGGACAAGAAGTACGCGAAAAAGAACACCTAATTGGCATGATTTTAACTAGTGATGCCTTTCAAAAAAAGATTGGTTTGAATTAAGAGGTCGCTACTTGATCTTAAGCCTCGACCCAACCCTACGCCTGTCAACTTGAGATTTTGGTATAAGTTTGTACTACCTACAGCGTAGCTGTTAAGGAGGTATTTATAACTTAAGACAAAAATTTTCAAATGTTAGGTCATGTCACCAGAGGTTAAATCTTTAATGTTGGCTCAAATTCTTTAAAATGAATCTGAAATTGTTACAACCTAAATCACACAGGGATTCGCACAAAAGTAGTTGGCAACTCTATTAATCCCAACCCTTTCATGAGCATGTTGCCATGACCAACCCTTTTCTTAGGACACCAATGCCTAACCCTTACCCAAACCCCACCCAGCCCTATTCCCACCCCCCCTTCCCCAGCCTCCAATGCCTGTGAACTTGTAACCCATAACCTGTAAACCCTACTCCAGTTCAGGAAATACTCAAATGCTGGAACCTGTCCTGTCTATACAGGGCTGTGCTTGTGAAACCCTCTAATATACAGTACATGCAGTAGAGTTGTGCAAGATAAAAAAGGTTTAATAACTTGCTTTTCTCACACTCCAATATGTTTGAGTGGCAGCGTGAGGTCATGTTCCAGCATGTCCTGAATGCAGTGTAGCACATACAATATCTGCACATGGCAGGCCAGACCTCATATCAGTACATGGCACCCAACTCTTAGATCACCAGTCTTCATTCAGTATCATCCCATCGATTTTGTAATTCACTTAAACCTTAGGGAGGAAGAAACGGGTAGTGGCTATTTCAAGAAGAACATTTTCCCTTCATATTGTTGAATGCTCAGCAAGAGTCTCGAGTTTGTCATGTGGAGACGGACTAAAGACGGCCGTATAATTGCGCAGCGTTTTTTTCCCCCCAAAGGAAATGATTTGGTGAGCGGGAGCATGATTGTGAATTCATGAAAACTCAGCCAAGCATATGGAATGTGAGATTATTGACTTGAAAGAAAGCTTGATGACTGGGACCTCTATAAATGCATGGTATTTGTAATAAACCAGGCGAGTGTAGTAAGAGGTGGAGGTACTAGTGATATAGCTGGTATAGAAAAATGATGTGGTTATTTTTTAAAAGTGTTTATTTGGAACAGAGGGTGTTTTGAACCAATCCCAATGCATTGCCAAACGTGCCTATACTGTACTAAAACCCATGTCAGTATTTCTTGGGGATAAAAGTTTCCAAAAGTTTAAGAACCAAAGACATTTCCTGATTGTGCTAAAAATTCTTTAAGAAGTACTACACAACTTTTTTGTGGGCTAAAATGAGCATAAAAGTCAGGTTTTATGTGTTAGAATAGTAATTTTATGGGACACCTGACCTATTGAGGTGAAATTACCAACTGTGCATTGTGGGGATTGTCACAATTACAAATCCTCTGATTTGGGACCTTAATCCCCAGGTGCAGTTTCAAATTACCAGCATATATGGTATTGGACACTGACCGCTTTGTTCTCGAGTATGATTGCCAGGATTAGTATTGATTACATTATATAGGGAATTGATGAGATCGCTTCCATGACACCTCGATCCAGTCTGATGGCTAAATCGGAGGAAGTCAAATTTCAGAAAATGGGTGGTTTTTAGAACAATAAGCTTGGGCTAGTCTTTAACTTGGCGATAATTTGTCTAGACTGTTTATTCAGTTTAGTTATTTCGTGATTTCAGTTTCAGTCAGTCAGCCCTGTCTGTTTATTCTTGATCACTATATATCTTGAGAAAGCTTATTCTCAAAATTTGAGCTAATCCCAATCTTGCGGTTTTGAGTTATGAGCATTGCTCTTTATCCGCCCACGGTCACATAGTCTACTGTGCTGTAATTTATGTCCGTTTTACGGACAGAAAATAAAAATTGGGCGAATTTCTTACAGATGCACCCCCCCCGAATTTTTCACGTAAATTGGCACACATGTATGATTACTGAGCTAACGGTTCAGATGATTAAAACATCTCAATCATTTTTAGGTAAGAGATTCTGGGGACGAGGCTGTGGATCACGATGCCCCTTTAAAAGGCTTATTTTTTTTCCTTACAGTCATTTTGAATGTTAACAACTTTTGCCATTGGAATTTTTTTTTAAACCAAACCTCTGGTCATTGATGGGGTACATTCATCATGACCACAGACGACAGGAAAAATGAACATCGTTGTCCGATTCAAATGGCGGTCAAAAAAACATTTTTATGACACGTCATACAAATTCTCCCCCCCAAAAAATGAAAAACCACTTTCCTGAAGGACTTTTTCCATAAAATTTGGCTCATAATGGAGACATAAATACATTTATAATGCTATAAATAAATTTAAAACAGTTTACTTCCAACAATTGGTTTAAAGGGGCAAACAAATTTTTAACACTTGCACCATCAAAAGGCTTATTTATGCTAATTAAGCATAGAAACACCACCAACCCATTCAAATTTTTCCACCAAATATGCACAACTGATAGTAAGGTAATTACTAAAATTTGGGGCAAAAATTAATTTGGCATTAAGACATGGCATGCGAAAACAAAATATGGGGCCCCCTGGACCCCTTTACACTAAGTGTTATGCTAATATCCCCTTACCACACCTATTCTCATAAGAAAATCATTCCATGGAAATAAGCTCAGTAGCCACGGAAAATGCCTACCTGAGGGCGGCCAATCTTCACGTTTCGTCTGACTGTTCATTTCGGGTTCTGTGAACAGTCATGTTAAGGTTGGAAAAATTTGACACAGATAACTTGCTCAAGTCATCTGCTTTTCCATCCACCAGGCCCCCCCCCCACCCCCCACTGCCCCCCCCCACCCCCCCCCACCCCCAGACCATGACCTCCCACCCCCCCCCCCCCCCCGAAAAAGAAGTCTGTCATTGGCACTGGTTGAAGATAATGATGGCCTCACATGTGAAATCAGGTGTGGCAACCTTTAAAAAGTTCAGGAGAGGAGATTTATTTTCAGCCCCCACGAATCTCCTGAAGAAATGTGTACTTGGCGTCAACTCGCAGCCTCCCACTATGCAATGCAACATTCTTCCCAGAGGGCCTAACAACAACTTACGTAGTCAAGATTGGTATCTTGAAAACCACAGTTCGCACAGCAGACGATTTTTGTCTCAGAGGGAAATTCTGCTCTCAAGATGTCAAGGAGAATATGGATCTCAAGCTTATGATTAACAGAGAGAGTTTATCTGGAGAGGAAAATTAATTTTGATTTTTATGTGAGGAATATTTTTGACATCTTTGATCCATAGTCGGAATACCGCAGTTAGCAGTCTAATAATTTAAGTGCGATTGTTAGAGGAGTTTCAGTTTGTTACAAGGTAGGACTACTTGATTGTTTGAAGTATAAACAAGTTTTAAAAAAAAAGTAATTCGATCTGTAAATCACAGCTGTTTGACCCCATACAAATTGTCCTTTTTTTCTGTTTTGAAATCCTACAGGCTGGACCAGCAGTGAGACACAAGTTTGACAACTGAATATCAAGTAGGAATTGGCACGAGCGGTTATCTCTGCAAAATATTCAGAAAATCCATGCGGGAATCTTGCCATATAGGCTACACGGTCATGATTTGTAGTTAGGCGCCCTCTATCTGCCCATTCTACATAAAAAGACGGTAAAACAGATTTTTATGGAAAAGGGCCATTCTTCAGAAATTGAATTTTTTTAGTGTTCGGACAAAAATCAACTTTTGATGGGGTTGGTAATTTGAACCACATTAATGACTACAAACATTACCTGTTATTGTGTATTTTCCAGAAGCTGCTAAAGTTGCTTCAGTTAATTCTATTAAGCACGATTATACTCCATTATCGCTTCATCGCGCGATGCTGCGATGAAACTTTACATCGCAATACGCGCGATACAAGTCATGTATACTCCGTGCGACAAATGTCTCATCTCCGGCAGTTGTTGATGATTATTTTATTGACAACTAATGTTGCAGTTGACATTTTTCCTAACACTTAGAGAAATATTCTACCTCCCATTCTGTATTTTGACGATATAGCTATGGATTTCCGTGAGATCCAGCAAACTAGAATAGACGAACGATATTATTTACGATACTAGGTAAAATCCATGGTTACTAGGTTATCCATGCCTGTTGATCAAGGAATATAGGATGGATATTTCCAATATGAATTTTGAAATTTTGGCAATATAACTGTACATGTTTGTGACTATTTTGTATTGTTTTACCATTTAACTTTCGCACTTTATCATGGTTAAATGCCCAGTTTGAGATGACAGTTAGTCACCGAAACGTACCACGGGTTGGCCATACATGAAAAACATGCTAGGGATGCGGAGCTCAGAATAGATCAGGTGGGTAAACAAAAATATTCGTACTAACCGCAAAACATTCTTTCATATCCTTAAAAAATAATTATGCGATATGGGATCATTCCTATTTTTCGGCACTACATCCTAGCTTTAATGAATTGTCCATTAATGTATACTTCATTGCGAGGAGTATTGTTGTTGATTATCGGGCTGATAGGGAGATTTTTAAGAGCAGCTTCAGCGTGGTGTTCATGAGGTTATCGCCCGACCTTGGTTCCGAGAACAGCCAATCAGAGAATTTTCGCGGCCGCGATATCGCCAAGAGTTGAACAAATTTCAACTCTCGCGAAGGCTCAAAATCCATCGCGCGATAGAACTTCTTTCGCCGAGGCAATAAAAATCGGGGTCAAGTTCCATCACAGCCGCGATACGCGGACGCGACGTGGAGTATACATCGGGCTTATACTGACGCAGTTTTGGGGGGGCAAGAAAGATTTTCGATTGCCAAGCATGTGACGAGTTTAATCTGGAGAGGAAAATTAATTTGAGTTTTAGGTGCAGGAATATTTTTTGACATCTTTGAAACGTTATAGTCGGATACCGCAGTAGCAGTCTAATAATTTAAGTGCGATTGTTAGAGGAGTTTCAGTTTGTTGACAACTGTAGGACTTACTTTGATTGTTGAAGGGTATAAAAAGTTTTAAAAAAAAAAGTAATTAATTGTTAACTCACAGCTGTTGGACCCCATACAAATGTCTCTTTATTTTCAAACAATTTAAAGCAGTGGAGACACAAGTTTGACAAATGAGATCATAGGGATTTGGCAGAGCTGTTATCTCTGCCAAATCAGAAAAATCCTTGCGGGAAAATCTGCCATATAGGGCTAAAAAGGTCATGATTTGTATGTTATGGAGCCCTCTCTATGCCCTTCTCCAAAACAAGACGTGTAAAAAAGATTTTTATGGAAAAGGGCCATTCTTCGAAATTGCATTTTTTAGGTTCCGGACAAAATCAACTTTTATTGGACTTGTAATGAACCACATTACATGACTACAATACAGTCATGTTATTGGATCCAGAGATGCTCCAAGTTGTTCGGTCATCTATTAAGCCCGATGTATACTCCATTATCGCTTCATCGCGCGATGCTGAGATGAAACTTTACATCGCAATACCGCGCAATACCAGTCATGTATACTCCGAGCGACAAATGTTTCATTCGCGGAAGTTGTTGCTGTATTATTTTATTGACAACAAATTTTGCCAGTGGACATTTTATAACAATTTAGAGAATTATCTACATACCATTCCGTATATTTTGACGAGATAGCTCTGGATTTGCCGAATGAGATCAGCAAACTCGAATAGACGAGCGATATTATTTTACGATACTAGGTTAAATCCATGGGTAAGGTTAGCCAGGACTGTTGATCAAGTAATATAGGATGGATATCCAATATGCATTTTGAATTCTTGGCAAATAATGTAAGTTCTGGACTATTTTGTATGTTTACCTTTAAGTTTCGCAACTTTTATTCATTGTTAAATGCCGTTTGATGATGACCAGTTATACCTTACATTGTACACGGGGTGGCCATAAGGAAATGTAGGATGCGGAGCTCAGATAGAATCCGGTGGGTAAACAAAAAATTTCGATACTAACGCCAAAACATTCTTTCTATATCTAAAAATAATACGGCCTCATATGGGATCATACTATTTTTTCGCACTACAATCCATAGCTTTTAATATTGTCCATTTAAAGTATACTTCATTGGATGAGTATTGTTGTGATTATCTGGGGCTGGTAGGGGATTTTTAAGAGAAGTGTCAGCTTGTTTTCATGAGGTCATCCGCCCACCTTGGTTCCTAGAACAACCAATCAGAGAATTTTCGCGGCAGCGATATCGCCGAGGAGTTTGACCAAAATTCAACTTCGCGAAGGCTCAAAATCCATAGCGCGATAGAAATTCTTTCGACCGAGGCAATTAAAAAAAATCGGGGTCAAGTTCCATCACAGCTCACGAATCGCGAAACGGAAGTGGTGGTATACATCGGGCTTTATAATAAGCATTTTTGTCGTGGGGCAAGAAAGATTTCAATTGCCAAGCATGACGGAGTATTGCATACGGTCTATGGGTGGTAGACCGTGATGACGACTTGTGCTGTGTATAGTTTGGAATCCAGTATTACATGTTAATGAATATTTAATGAGCTTAATTGCATATGAGTAGACGTGTGGGACACCATAAATACAGACCATGTGATTCTTGTTTATATTTCTACCATTGAAAAACTCAGCGCGACGTACTTGAGAATTCACTTGAAGGGCCTTACACTCATGATGAGACCGTTGATGAGATTGTAATGTGTTGACTACCTGGTGTGTTAAATTCCTGCACAACCATGAAGCACTCGAAATGCAGATTTACTGATCTGGGGATGTATCATGTAATGAATAATAAACAGATTTCCCCACATTTCACCCAGCCAGGCAAGGACAGGACAGGCTGGCTCTGGAGTGTCTGAAGCAGCAGCCCAAATTCTGGTCATCCAGCCAGGACCATGGCCGTAGATTCTAAGCAAGACAGTCATATAATAGACCAAATAGGAATAGATTTGTGTTGATTTAAGCACAGCTCAGATTGCCCCACAGGATGTTTGATGGTAGAGCGAAGTCATGAATGATGTTATCATTCAAGGGACCCAAAGTCTCTTTGGAGCATGATGAAACGGCGTGTTGGGAGATACATTATGGTGAGTTCGTTGAAGGAGTCGCTGTGTTGGGAGATATATTATGGGAGTTCATATAAGGAGTCGCTTGTGTGGAGAGTTTTACTCGTGTAACTGATGGGGGAAAGTGGCAAAGACCTGAAATGGGAGTGTAAAGCAATGATGATGGCTTAATTCTCATTAATAAAGGCTACTTTAAGTATGTGAGAGGGTGGAAAGTTGTTTGAGTTAGTTTTGGTGAGTTTTGTAAAATGAGATTTGTGTAAAATTTGTAAGAGTGTAATACTTGAAGAGCACGTTTTGAATAGAATTCCAAATATGGATTGTCCAATTCCCACTTGAATGTCTTTAGAAAATAAATGTAAAATGGAAATTTCACCAACTGAAAATATGCTGGATGTTCAATGGAAGCCATGTTCCTGAAGAAAAAAAATAAAATGTACTCCCAAACAACATCTCCCCTGTGAACCTTCAGGTTCTCACAGAACAGAACATGAGACTTTACTGCCCCATAAATGCTACATAAGCAAACAAAATTTCATATTGAACTGCAGCATCTAGTGTCCTTTAATTGTTATGTTATCTTCTGCCAGGCAGAAGATTAACCTGAATTGACCAAACCCTCATGCAGTGGTTCACTCAGTTCTTAAATTGTGTGTATACAGCCCATATATTGTTTAGAATTTCAGCTGTTACTGATATTGTTTGTGAGTCCAAGAGTTCTCATATTTCCATGCATGCCCATGGTCAGTGATATACATTCCCTACTTGCAACACTAGTGATAGTGACATCCTGCTTGCAATAAATGAGACTAGTCCTAACCTAAAGGTACTATGTAACAGTTTTTCTGATTGGATGGGTCAGATTGCAAAATCTTGCGTGCAAATAAAACTGTAGAATGACTTCTATAGCGAATTTATATCCAAAATAATACTTCCAATGTTATAATATACAATTGTGGGACAGAATTAATTGTATTATGTATTTAACACTGATAAGCATGGAAACTATTCATAAGCAGACTAATATTTTCAGGGTGGTAAAGCAGGCCACAAACTTTGTACAGCAATGTATGACAGGTCTTACTACAATTAGTGATTTGGCCTTTGAACTAGATAAGAAGTTCCTTTAAAAGGGGAAGGTATGGTAAACTGAAGCTTGGTGTTCTGCATGCGTTATACTTCAAAATAATACCAGAGGATCAGAAAAAGTAAACAATGAAAAACTGAATGTCTTTGTTTCACAATAAAGGTGGATTATTATTGATGATGCTTGAAGAAATATCACATTAAAATCTAGGTTACCAAAACTCAATTGTTGCTTCATTTCACAAATGGATTGCACAAAAGCAGAAGATTGTCCTTTTTAAGGCTCGTCTTGTTTCACCTGGATTCGGGGTTATTGTCAATAGCAAGTTCTGTCATTTAGAACCTAAAATATACTGTCTTGCAAATTAGAACAAATATGCCAAATCATGCAGAATTTACCATTTTGGAAACTAATATGGCAAATATGACTAAGGTATTTTTGGTCAAAAACAGTGCACGGCATCAACATTGGGGGATGATCTTATAGATTCATACCCCTCTAATCAGAATATTGGGATATATACACCCCTCATCCCCAGGATTTACATCTATGATACAGATATTACAGCATCGTGGCTTATGGGCAGCGATATACCCATCTTTTCATTTACACCAAAATGTACCACTGGAATCATGAAATTGAAAATAGAAAAAGGTATTTCCCTAAAGAAACTGCACCTTCAATGACAAAGCGAAGAGTGCAGGTTGGTATGCCTTTTCTTCTATTACTCTTGGTTTTCACAGCGGTTACCCTCCTTCTGTTTTTTAATAACAAAGGCTAAATCCTAAATATTATAAGAAAGGTTTTTTCGTAATTGACTCACTAGACCGGCACTCACTACCTACGCACCCTTGCTTGAGGTGAGATGGCACGTGATGAATTTCTGACACGGCGCAACGGATAATAAGCCGATGTGTTGATCGGACCGAGTAATAAAATGGTGTTAATTGTTTAAAAGCAAAACCATGACATGCTGCTTCTTGATTCAGGAGGGGTATAGTGTAGTGATGGCAGATTTGGAAGAATGTAATGAGCCGGTATATGTAGAGCATACAGGACATGGTTTTGTTGCCTACACATTAACGGTGTTGTTGGATTCATCCCTGGGCACTACTACCTTTGTTTACAGTTTTTCCACTTGGTTTAAAAGGTGCAATGAGAGATTTTTGAGGCACCAAACTGTGTCATAATAGTAATTTCATAGGATTCGACCCTTCAATAGATTTCTTACTTTGTTATCAGGGTGACCAAAATAACCGAAGGGCAAAAGAAGGCATTGCCGTCGGGGCCCTTACCAGTTGCCTTGATGCCCTAGAAGTTATCCTTTGTTTTGATATTCTTTACATGTAATTTCATCTAAATTGATGTGCCTTCAATAAACTGCCTTTAAATGGGGTGCCCTTCAGATCCTATTTGCAACCCTGCCTTGTAGTGGATAAATGCTTAAAAGAGAAAAAAAAGGTGATTCTGATTTGCTTATAATCAATATAAAACATAGGCTGATTCGTATTTGCTCTATACAGAAATTAGAAATTTCACAATTTTGTACCAAAGAAACAGTTACGAGCTTAATCCTTTCAATTTTGGGAGGATATTTTTGATGAAAAAGCTGTACATCAGGGTAAAAATCAGTACTTTTGTTGTTTTTTCAAGGACACCTGATATGTGAAATCTCTCGATTGCAACTTTAAAGGGCCACTATCAGTGATTTGATAAATCGAAAATTGAAAAAATCATCAAAAAATAGATTTCTGCATGTAGATTTTAGTCATTAGTGTCGTACGGACAATTACTACAACACTGCCATTTTCTCCTTTTCTGTCACTTATTCATTGGAAAAAGTAAACTTACTAGAATTATACAGACTGATCCTTCACTTTTAAGCATTCTGCAAATTGGAAATATTTTACAAATCACTGATAGGTTTTTTTATTACATGATAAACATTGATCAACAATTGAAATAAAAGTTGGTAAAATATTAAAGCTTAGTCAGAGTCCTTTCGTCTGCATGCAATTTGCACCAATAGTGATTGCTGGTTTGCTGGTGGTCAACAAAAAGGTTTATCAATATTAAAAAGTCCAAAATTTGAATATAATAAAGGCAGCCATTGAAGTTAGCATCCCAACCTTTCAAAATCACTTGCATTTTTAGATGAACAACGGCTTATGTTCTGGTGAATGAACGTGTTAGGCATTCTCCAGGCCAGCGAGACCCAAGCCGATGACATTTGGCTCATATTCTCCAAGCGTGGTGACTGGTAACCATGACAACAGGAGATGTTGTATAAATATTTCAAGTGCAAGTAAAAAAGGAACAGGAATAACACCCTTGAGAGTTAGTACACACTGTCCATTTTTGCTCCCTGTGATACACGGGAGTCCACTGTAACTAGGCCATACAATGTTTTTACTGTTAATCGGTCAAGAAGTGAAAGTGTTTGCATGCTCTATAAACCACCTATATTGAGATGGGCACTTTTTTTGGCGTTTATGAAGGCTTTTGTCAATGTCCGATTCTTCCAGTGTAAGAGGATTTTTGAAGTTTGGCTGATGCTGACCAGTTATACCTTACATTGTACACGGGGTGGCCATAAGGAAATGTAGGATGCGGAGCTCAGATAGAATCCGGTGGGTAAACAAAAAATTTCGATACTAACGCCAAAACATTCTTTCTATATCTAAAAATAATACGGCCTCATATGGGATCATACTATTTTTTCGCACTACAATCCATAGCTTTTAATATTGTCCATTTAAAGTATACTTCATTGGATGAGTATTGTTGTGATTATCTGGGGCTGGTAGGGGATTTTTAAGAGAAGTGTCAGCTTGTTTTCATGAGGTCATCCGCCCACCTTGGTTCCTAGAACAACCAATCAGAGAATTTTCGCGGCAGCGATATCGCCGAGGAGTTTGACCAAAATTCAACTTCGCGAAGGCTCAAAATCCATAGCGCGATAGAAATTCTTTCGACCGAGGCAATTAAAAAAAATCGGGGTCAAGTTCCATCACAGCTCACGAATCGCGAAACGGAAGTGGTGGTATACATCGGGCTTTATAATAAGCATTTTTGTCGTGGGGCAAGAAAGATTTCAATTGCCAAGCATGACGGAGTATTGCATACGGTCTATGGGTGGTAGACCGTGATGACGACTTGTGCTGTGTATAGTTTGGAATCCAGTATTACATGTTAATGAATATTAATGAGCTTAATTGCATATGAGTAGACGTGTGGGACACCATAAATACAGACCATGTGATTCTTGTTTATATTTCTACCATTGAAAAACTCAGCGCGACGTACTTGAGAATTCACTTGAAGGGCCTTACACTCATGATGAGACCGTTGATGAGATTGTAATGTGTTGACTACCTGGTGTGTTAAATTCCTGCACAACCATGAAGCACTCGAAATGCAGATTTACTGATCTGGGGATGTATCATGTAATGAATAATAAACAGATTTCCCCACATTTCACCCAGCCAGGCAAGGACAGGACAGGCTGGCTCTGGAGTGTCTGAAGCAGCAGCCCAAATTCTGGTCATCCAGCCAGGACCATGGCCGTAGATTCTAAGCAAGACAGTCATATAATAGACCAAATAGGAATAGATTTGTGTTGATTTAAGCACAGCTCAGATTGCCCCACAGGATGTTTGATGGTAGAGCGAAGTCATGAATGATGTTATCATTCAAGGGACCCAAAGTCTCTTTGGAGCATGATGAAACGGCGTGTTGGGAGATACATTATGGTGAGTTCGTTGAAGGAGTCGCTGTGTTGGGAGATATATTATGGGAGTTCATATAAGGAGTCGCTTGTGTGGAGAGTTTTACTCGTGTAACTGATGGGGGAAAGTGGCAAAGACCTGAAATGGGAGTGTAAAGCAATGATGATGGCTTAATTCTCATTAATAAAGGCTACTTTAAGTATGTGAGAGGGTGGAAAGTTGTTTGAGTTAGTTTTGGTGAGTTTTGTAAAATGAGATTTGTGTAAAATTTGTAAGAGTGTAATACTTGAAGAGCACGTTTTGAATAGAATTCCAAATATGGATTGTCCAATTCCCACTTGAATGTCTTTAGAAAATAAATGTAAAATGGAAATTTCACCAACTGAAAATATGCTGGATGTTCAATGGAAGCCATGTTCCTGAAGAAAAAAAATAAAATGTACTCCCAAACAACATCTCCCCTGTGAACCTTCAGGTTCTCACAGAACAGAACATGAGACTTACTGCCCCATAAATGCTACATAAGCAAACAAAATTTCATATTGAACTGCAGCATCTAGTGTCCTTTAATTGTTATGTTATCTTCTGCCAGGCAGAAGATTAACCTGAATTGACCAAACCCTCATGCAGTGGTTCACTCAGTTCTTAAATTGTGTGTATACAGCCCATATATTGTTTAGAATTTCAGCTGTTACTGATATTGTTTGTGAGTCCAAGAGTTCTCATATTTCCATGCATGCCCATGGTCAGTGATATACATTCCCTACTTGCAACACTAGTGATAGTGACATCCTGCTTGCAATAAATGAGACTAGTCCTAACCTAAAGGTACTATGTAACAGTTTTTCTGATTGGATGGGTCAGATTGCAAAATCTTGCGTGCAAATAAAACTGTAGAATGACTTCTATAGCGAATTTATATCCAAAATAATACTTCCAATGTTATAATATACAATTGTGGGACAGAATTAATTGTATTATGTATTTAACACTGATAAGCATGGAAACTATTCATAAGCAGACTAATATTTTCAGGGTGGTAAAGCAGGCCACAAACTTTGTACAGCAATGTATGACAGGTCTTACTACAATTAGTGATTTGGCCTTTGAACTAGATAAGAAGTTCCTTTAAAAGGGGAAGGTATGGTAAACTGAAGCTTGGTGTTCTGCATGCGTTATACTTCAAAATAATACCAGAGGATCAGAAAAAGTAAACAATGAAAAACTGAATGTCTTTGTTTCACAATAAAGGTGGATTATTATTGATGATGCTTGAAGAAATATCACATTAAAATCTAGGTTACCAAAACTCAATTGTTGCTTCATTTCACAAATGGATTGCACAAAAGCAGAAGATTGTCCTTTTTAAGGCTCGTCTTGTTTCACCTGGATTCGGGGTTATTGTCAATAGCAAGTTCTGTCATTTAGAACCTAAAATATACTGTCTTGCAAATTAGAACAAATATGCCAAATCATGCAGAATTTACCATTTTGGAAACTAATATGGCAAATATGACTAAGGTATTTTTGGTCAAAAACAGTGCACGGCATCAACATTGGGGGATGATCTTATAGATTCATACCCCTCTAATCAGAATATTGGGATATATACACCCCTCATCCCCAGGATTTACATCTATGATACAGATATTACAGCATCGTGGCTTATGGGCAGCGATATACCCATCTTTTCATTTACACCAAAATGTACCACTGGAATCATGAAATTGAAAATAGAAAAAGGTATTTCCCTAAAGAAACTGCACCTTCAATGACAAAGCGAAGAGTGCAGGTTGGTATGCCTTTTCTTCTATTACTCTTGGTTTTCACAGCGGTTACCCTCCTTCTGTTTTTTAATAACAAAGGCTAAATCCTAAATATTATAAGAAAGGTTTTTTCGTAATTGACTCACTAGACCGGCACTCACTACCTACGCACCCTTGCTTGAGGTGAGATGGCACGTGATGAATTTCTGACACGGCGCAACGGATAATAAGCCGATGTGTTGATCGGACCGAGTAATAAAATGGTGTTAATTGTTTAAAAGCAAAACCATGACATGCTGCTTCTTGATTCAGGAGGGGTATAGTGTAGTGATGGCAGATTTGGAAGAATGTAATGAGCCGGTATATGTAGAGCATACAGGACATGGTTTTGTTGCCTACACATTAACGGTGTTGTTGGATTCATCCCTGGGCACTACTACCTTTGTTACAGTTTTTCCACTTGGTTTAAAAGGTGCAATGAGAGATTTTTGAGGCACCAAACTGTGTCATAATAGTAATTTCATAGGATTCGACCCTTCAATAGATTTCTTACTTTGTTATCAGGGTGACCAAAATAACCGAAGGGCAAAAGAAGGCATTGCCGTCGGGGCCCTTACCAGTTGCCTTGATGCCCTAGAAGTTATCCTTTGTTTTGATATTCTTTACATGTAATTTCATCTAAATTGATGTGCCTTCAATAAACTGCCTTTAAATGGGGTGCCCTTCAGATCCTATTTGCAACCCTGCCTTGTAGTGGATAAATGCTTAAAAGAGAAAAAAAAGGTGATTCTGATTTGCTTATAATCAATATAAAACATAGGCTGATTCGTATTTGCTCTATACAGAAATTAGAAATTTCACAATTTTGTACCAAAGAAACAGTTACGAGCTTAATCCTTTCAATTTTGGGAGGATATTTTTGATGAAAAAGCTGTACATCAGGGTAAAAATCAGTACTTTTGTTGTTTTTTCAAGGACACCTGATATGTGAAATCTCTCGATTGCAACTTTAAAGGGCCACTATCAGTGATTTGATAAATCGAAAATTGAAAAAATCATCAAAAAATAGATTTCTGCATGTAGATTTTAGTCATTAGTGTCGTACGGACAATTACTACAACACTGCCATTTTCTCCTTTTCTGTCACTTATTCATTGGAAAAAGTAAACTTACTAGAATTATACAGACTGATCCTTCACTTTTAAGCATTCTGCAAATTGGAAATATTTTACAAATCACTGATAGGTTTTTTTATTACATGATAAACATTGATCAACAATTGAAATAAAAGTTGGTAAAATATTAAAGCTTAGTCAGAGTCCTTTCGTCTGCATGCAATTTGCACCAATAGTGATTGCTGGTTTGCTGGTGGTCAACAAAAAGGTTTATCAATATTAAAAAGTCCAAAATTTGAATATAATAAAGGCAGCCATTGAAGTTAGCATCCCAACCTTTCAAAATCACTTGCATTTTTAGATGAACAACGGCTTATGTTCTGGTGAATGAACGTGTTAGGCATTCTCCAGGCCAGCGAGACCCAAGCCGATGACATTTGGCTCATCTTATTATCGCAAGCGTGTGAATGTTAACCATGAAACAACCGATATGTTTTGTAAACTATTTTAAGTGGTCAAGTAAAAAGGAACAGGAATAACACCCTTGAGAGTTAGTAGTTTACACACTGTTCCATTTTTGCTCCCGTGATACAACGGGTAGTCCACTTTAACTTAGGCCATACAATGTGGTACGCATAATTCGGGTCAGACAGTGAAAGTGTTTGATCTTCTATAACCTCACCTATATTGAGATGGGCACTTTTTTTTGGCTTTCATGTAGAAGGCTTTTGTCATGTCAGATTCGTCCATGTAATAGGGATTTTTGAAGTTTTTGCTGATGCTGACATCACTTGAATTGATTATTAACAACCTTTCTAGGGGTTGTCAATAAGTAGGGACACAGCACGCTTAGGGCATGTCACTGATCCCCAACCTTTTGGGATTTATATCATCTTAACCGTGGCCAGTAATCCTTGTGTACCAAACCTTATGTGCAAATTCGGTCTTCTCTTTAAGATATTCGCAATTTGTATTTCTGTCTGTAAATGGACAGAAATTACAGCACAAGTTGTCCTATGGGACCAGAGGAAATCAAGCATTTGCGTCATAACACCAAAACCGGGATCACTCAAATTTTGGTGAATAAGCTTTTCTCAGATATCTAGTGAACCATGAATAAAAACATAAAGTGGCTGGAATCACGAAATGCACCTTAAATCGGAAGAGCAACCTGATCGGTATTTTGTCTACTTCAACAAAAATTAGATTATTTGATCCTGTCTGACAAAACACTGCTACCCCCCCAGAAGGACAGTAAACTATGAGCTACCATGATGATTCGGTGCTATATCTGTGCCACAAGATTTCTGCATGTTAGGATCCTAATGAGTTAATTTTTGCATATGAACTAACGACATGTGCAGGGATCTACCAACGAGTCAGATATCACTTTTGAAAATGCTTCTTTTTGTCTTTAATCTGCTCTCAGTCAGCCATGAGTAACAACGCATCTCATTTTCACACAACAATTAATCAGTTATCCTAGGAATTAAACTTTTGGTCATGATTTGACAAACTTCCTGCTTAAGAAATTAGGAGATGGTTGTTTAAGATGACTTTTTGTGTTGTGTTTAGTCGCCGTAATATTGGCACCTTATAATAAGGGCAACAATGCATACTCTGTTCCAGAAAATGTTTCACTTGTGAAGAGAAGGTGCAGTCCATGAGTCCTCGGTTTTATTCAGGGGTCACTAGATATCCTTGAGAAAGCGTATTCACAAAATTTTAGATTATTCGAGGATGCATTTTTGTGTGTTATGGCTGGTTGTCGCGGGGGTCCCATAGGGCACTGTGCGGTAATTTCGGTCCGTTAAAATACAAACTTGCGGATTGCTTACAAATACGACCGATCTTGCATGTTAAGATTAATACACATGGATTTACTTGGCTAACGGTCAGATGAATTAAAAATCCATCTTTTTAGGTAAGTCAGAGTGGAGGAAGGTTGCGGACCACGACATGCCTCTTTAACTTTTGACATTTATCTTTTAAACAATATAGTCTGTTTGTGTGTTTTACTTGGGTTTTTTAGTGGTAGATAATTTTGTGGCTCGGTTTTTATGCTGATAATATTAAATCTACTCTAGACTCTGACTGTGCACCCCGCCTAATACCGAGTTCTCGACTATATTTTAATCCATACAGCCCCAACTTGCCTAATACTAGGTATCAGCTATCAGGCAATTGGTGTGATTAAGGCACAGGTTCAATTGAATAGACTATAGGTCTTAAGTGTACCCTTATACCAGTTAGTCTCATATCCAAGTTTCATCAATTCTGTGGGCACACACACTATGACCTGGATTTGTTTGGGCTTAGCAACATAACCTTATGGGTGAGGCATGGCCTGGGAGAGGCATGGATTCCCCTTGACCAAGCAATTAGCGTGATTGATGTCTGGGTGGCACGCCCACCTAGGTTAGCTTGCTAGCTCATCCAATTCGAGTTGCTTGAGGCAGGATCCAGATTCCTGTAGACTGAAGTCTAGACGACCTCTTCAAGTCTGAGAAGTTTGGGTATGCCTGTTCCGAAAAGTATACCAACCTTGCTGCAACTCTTTGTGGTGTTGACACTGGCACCCAGCTTGGGTTTCAGTGAATATCTTAGTTAGTGGCATTTGGTGCCCAGCTGGAACTGCTATCCTAGTAATGTTCAAAGAATAATTGCACATTTAAGCTTATGTAGGGCTTACATGTATACATGCTGTTTGACCCCCTTCCACACATCCACACATTACACATCTTATACAGATTTTCTGTCTTCTTTCTTCACATTCATCTGTAGGCCTGGTTGCAAATTACTTGTGCTACATAAGTCTTTAGCTTCCAGGGTTTCTCGGCACTCACCGGAGGGGAGCAAAATTCCCAAGTCACCTCTGTGACCTAGGCCAACAGTGTGAAAGGTGCGTGTTCTGATCACTTGGGACCTCCCCCCCCCGATTACCCGGAAGGAATATCGATTTTTGATATCAGATGAAAGGCCGTATTTTTCTCTCATTTTCTTCCGGAAATTTGAGCCCCATCAAACCATGGTTTTCCTCATAGGGCGGCCCGCGGCCAATCTTGGTGTTGGCCTTGAAAGTTTTGAACTATACAGCAAACATGCAAAGAGGGTGCATCTGGCCCGTGAGCATGAATATTTTGAAGGTAATAACGGCCCCCATGGCCGCCAGCAAAATAGTTAGACCCCTGACCTAGAACACTTTTATTGAACATGCTGGAGCTTTGAAGTTATTTTTCAGTAACAGCAACATTTGAGAAGTCTATCCCCTGGGAATTATTGAAAACTGGCAATCTAACATGATTCCAAGTACTTTGACGCCAGGAATAAACCGGACTATTTTACCGATTAACGCCCTCTTTTATAGTACATTTTTCCACCTGAAAATCATAGTCAGGAAGCACCAAGCCGTTTCCTATTTTATTTTGCCTGAACATAATTCAGAAAGAGACTGTGTGCCTTTTGGTTAAGCATATCATACATTTTTGGAAGAGCCACCTACCAATTTCCAAATTTGAGATTTTTGGGGAAACCAGGCGTGTTGGTATTGTCTAGTAAACGCTACCTGCGAGTGGCAATGCTCACAACGTTTGTATTTGTATCAGAAGATTTTGTAATTAGAATTGGGATCCCCGATGTAATTTATGGTGGAACTGGAAATGCCAAATTTCTCACGTCCATTCGTGAAAATGTGCCACCCCCCTCAAGAAAATTACCTCCACCTTGACTGCCTGAACCAATGGAACCAATGAATGAGCTTAGACACATTCTTGGTGCTATTTCATGGCTAAGTATCATATTGGAAGTTTTTCAATCATCACTGAATATTATTGGTATGCAATATTAATTATTCTTAATGCAAAATTCCTTCTTTGTGTACATAGATATGTTCGAGCTTATACACAGAAAATTCAGTACAGTAAATTGATAATTTTCGTGGCTGTAATTTTTCGCGTTTCCAGCGATTTTTAAATTTTGTCTGTTTTTAACTCGCTCTTTTCAGCTATCTACATAGACCGTACACACAAAATAAACATTTTCGCGTGTTGTTTAATTTCGCGCTAGCTCAAAGTGCACGAAAAGCGCAAATTAATGTGCGCGAAACGTTCCCCCCCACTTTTTACAGTATACTCTTTAGCATTGGCTGAGCTCTCTGAGCTGGCCCACCTATGATTTGAATGTCTGATCCCAGTTTATCACATACACGCAGGGATGTAGCTGGTTGCATAGATATGGTGTAAATGACTATATTGACTTTGACAGACCTTGTGCAGCTGTTTTGTATTAAGTGAGGGGGAACAATTGAAAGAGGGGTCAAATGGGTCACGTGGTTGACGTTATCCCATAAGGTCGCAGTCCCTTCTAGGTAGAGGAGAGTTATGTGTTCAATGGCAATGAGACCAAATGTATGAAATCTGATTATTATGGGAAATCCACCGAAGCCTGCTTGCCTGTGGTGGGAAAGAGGAATGGTTGATATGCGTATGTTATTTGTCCCCGCCTACGAATTCGGGAGGGACTATAAAATGCTCCGTCGTATGTCCTCCGTCCGTAGGTTCCGTTCGTGTGTCCGTATGACTGTATGTCCGTATGTCCGTGGATAACAAGTTAACCTGGAACATTTGGGCAGATCTTTTTTTCTGGATGTGCTAGAGTAGCCAAACGTTGGTATATTGTAGGATGGGAAACCACCTACTCACCATGTATTCATTCCCCAGGGTCCTCCCTTGGGTTCTGTCAGGGGGTAGGGAAAAAAGGTCAATATTGCACAGAATGTTCAACATTGTGTACAATTTACTCTGGATTCTGTAGAGCTACGATGATGTAACTTGGTGGAAGAAGCAGTTTGATGAGTTCTCAACCTTATAGGTTTGTGTGTAAAATATGCTAATTAGTATCTAATTTGCATAATTTAATGATATTTTTTTTTTAAAAAGTTAGAAATTTAACAAGTTTTCTGGAGTTCTGTAAGGTGTATAATGAATGTAACTTGGTGGAAGGAAGTGGGCTGATAAGTTCTCGACCTGATTAGATTTTGGGCGAATTTTTTTTAGTTCTTTAGTTGTTACATGTGGGTCATTATTTTGGGTTGCCAGCCCGTGTTACATTTCTTGGAAAATTGAAATTTCAAATTCAATGTTTCGCCGCTTTCCCGACCCCGTATGGGTCCAAAATTTAAATGTGAATGGAGAGATTTTGGAGAGAAAAAATTGGGTTTGTTTGTAACAATTGTAATAGATCACTTTAAATTTCAGCTTGTGTTACCTTCTTTCCCCAAACCTGTCATTTTATTGGAAATTTGCTGCAAGAATAGATTTCACAAAATTTCATTTGGAGGGAACTCTCAAAATTCTATCAAAGGCGATATGAGGCAGTCATGAAGAGTCGAGTTGCTTGCAAGATACCATTCTGCTTGCAAAGAGTAGGTTAAAGAGACACAGTGGCACATTTGAAAAAATATTGCACATCAGATTTTTCAAAAAATGATATTTCTGCATGGTTGTAACAAGTGGCGTACCGGGGGGGGGGGCAGGGGGGCAGCTTCCCCCCCATGGGGAATCTTGCCCCCCGAAAAATTAGTGATTTACACAAGGACATAGATATACTATACTAACAAATTTTAAATATGCTCGCCCCCTGAGAATACATATGCCCCCACCCCTGAAAAAAGGCTGTGTTACGCCACTGGTGTTGTAAAGCCTTTTATATACATTAGCCCTCACTGAAATGACTCTAAGGTCCAAATCCGTGCCATCTAGGGTGAACAGAGCAATTTTATAATAAAATGTCTTCAGAGTCATTTTATTCAGCAGTTGATGGAAGTGGTGTATAACACAAGAAAGCATGTGCCAGAGTTTATTCCCATTCCATCCACCTTGTTCAACCAGTCTGTGACCTTATGTGGTTTTAATATCAATGACTGAGTACAAGTCTATGGTATTAATGTAATAGACACATTTGTTGATTAAAGTTACGACAAACTTATATTATCCTACAAATTGCCTGGATGTCTTTAGCCTCATATTAATGCCCCTATCTGTTTTGGCTTGTTATTTTATGTGTAAAATATATCTACTGCTCCAATAAATCCTCACACAGCAGTATTGCTGTGAATGTGAGGTGTATCCGGCCACCCCTGTTTGCGGGGACAAAACCGGATTTAAAACTTTGGTTTCACTACACCACTACTACTTCCAATCACCTAGACTATCATTTGCAAGCAAATGACCTAACAAAGATTTTGTATTTGGTGTAGGCCCCTGGTTGTTTTATTGTCTTGTTTTGATGTTTTTCATCTTTGTGTTGGTAAAATATATTTAAAAATTGTAAATGAAAATCATGGGTCAATTGGCAGATTTAAACAAAAATTGTGCTATTTTGCATTAAAAGATTTGAGTCAGCAGGTTTTTAGGGTCGGTCGGGTTACAGGAAACAATTGTTTTTATTGGTCTACTGATCCACAAAGAGTGTGTGTGTATTTCAAAATGAAGTGGATTTTGAGGCTGAAATTTCAGGACGACAATAAGAAAAATATGGCTTTTACTACTTCCGCGTAAATAAGGGGTGTCTTAAAGGTGATCGGAACAAGTACTATAGGGGCATTTCATGATCCACAACCTTGTCTCCCCCCCCCCGACTTACCTAAAAAAGTTGAGATAAATTATTTTATATCATCTGATCTGTTAACATTAGTAATCCATGTCTACCTAATCGTATGTGCAAATTCTGTCGTACTGTAAGAAATTTGCAATTTTGTATTTTCTGTCCGTAAACAGACAGAAAACACAGCACAGGAATCGACTACGATTTGTGAATTAGCTTTTCTCAAAGATATCTAGCGAACAACTAATAAAAGCCAGAAGGTGCTGGATCATTGAAATGCACTTTAAAGGCACTGTCAGTGAGTTGCTAGATAAATCAGAAAATTGAAAAAATATCAAAAAATCAAATTGCATGTCTGTAACAAGTACAGGGTAGGTAGCCTAACATTCTCTGCAAATGATAAGAACAGAAGCAACCTAATAAGGGACAAAAATCAGAAATTTGTTAGGCTTGCTGCCCGTACGGCACTTACTCAAACACATGATTCAATGGAGTTTATTATCTGGCACACTTGCCATTTCTACTGTTCTGTCAATCATGCAGTTGGAAAAAGAAATTATTTGAATTCTACAGAATTATCCTTCACTTTAACAGATTCCTGCAAATTTTCAAGCATTTGCTCTTACGGAATAAATCACGATTAGTGCCTTTAATGCTTTTAGTATTAAAACAACACGCACAACACACACAAATAAAATTAAAAAAATAAAATAAACCAGAGTGAGCTCAATGTCGAGCATGATTGGGGATTATGTTTCCTGGCTTTTTGGTCCCCCGCCAACTTTAGTTGGCAAAGGGGTGACTATAGAAATGCCCTGCGTCCTTGTGTGTGTGTGCGTGGTGTGTGTGTGTCCCAAGCAATATCCTCTGAGCTAAGCAAGTGTGAGTGTCATCTTCGCAACATAGATGCATCTCAAGTAGGCGTTGGCTGGATGTAAAGTGGGTCATATGACTGGTCAAGTCAGGGTCCAAATATGGTCAAAAATAGGTCAATTTGTCAAAAATAGGTTATATGTTATAAGCCTTGTAAACACGATATCTTTTGATCTAAGCAATATGGGTGTCCTCTTCGCACCATAGATTCACCCAAGTTGACGGTGGATGAGTTCGGAGGTGGGTCTTGTGGTGTGGGTCAAAGTCAAATATGGTCAAAATGATCAAATTTGGTCAAAAATAGAGATTATAAACTTGTAACACGATTCTTTTTGAGGCTAAGCAAGTATGTGTGCCCATCGTTCGCTACCTTAGATGTCACCCAAGTAGACGGTGTATGAGTTCGATGTGGAGGCATGTGGCATGGTTCAAAGGTCAATGCGGTAAAATGGGATATTCTATAGAGCACTTGGTCAATTCGGGTGGGGGTGACAGGATGAATGAACTTGTGGGTGTTGGGGGGGGGTCAACATTCAGTGCAGAAAAATGTGAAGGTCAGTTTTTCAAGGTCATGCGGGGTCATGCAAGGTCAAATGGATTTAAATTGCTATAGCCCTTGTCGATTGCTGTAGGATGATGAAACTGGTGGTGCGTCACATTCGTGCCGAAAAATTTGAAGGTCATTCAGGGCATGTGTGTCATTCAAGGTCAAATGGTATAATATTGCTATAACCCTTGAGCGTGGCAGAGTTGAAACTTTGTGGGTGTGGTCACATTCTCAGCTGCGAAAAATTTGAAGGTCTTTCACTGTCAATCGCTTGGGTCTTCAAGGTCAACCACTAAGTTGTGTAGGATGATGAAACTTGGTGGGTGTGGTCAACATTCAGTGGCCGAAAAATTTGAAGGTCTTTCAAGTGTCCTGTCGGGTTCATTCCGTCCAATGGGATAATATTGGATATAACCCTTGTAAAATGTGGCTATGGTGATGCAACCTGGTGGGTGTGGTCAACATCATTCCGAAAATTGAAGGTCATTTCAAGGTATTGTGGGTCATTCAAGGTCAAATGGATAATATTTCTATAACCCGTGTCAAATGTTGCGATGTTGAAACTTGGTGGGTGTGGTCAACATTCGTGCCGAAAAAATTTGAAGGTCATTTCAAGGTCATGTCGTGTCATTCAAGGTCAAAGGGATAATAGGGATATAACCCTGTAAAATGTGGTAGGATGATGAACCCGGGGGTGTGGCAACTGTCGTGCCGAAAAATTGAAGGTCATTTCAGGGTTAGTTGGGTCATTCAAGGTCCAACCACTAAGTAGGTGGTTAGGATGATGAAACTTGGTGGGTTTGGTCAGCATCAGTGGCCAAAAAAAATGAAGGTCTGTCAACGGCATGCGGGGTCATCCAAGGTCAAAATCACTAAGTAGGTGGTAGGATGATTGAAACTGTGGATGTGGTCACATTCAGTGCCAAAATGTTTTGGATTGTCATTTCAAGGTCATGTGGGGTCATCCAAGGTCGACTCCATACACATGGTTAAGGGGCATGAAACTGCTGGGGTAGTACGCATTCATGCTGAAAATTGTGAGGTCTTTCAAGGTATGGGGTTATTCAAGGTCAACTAACTCAAAACATGTGGTAGGTCATGAAAACTTGGGATGTGGTCAAGTAGGGGGCATCAAGGTCAAATAACTACAAATAGTTGTATGGTCCATGTAGTCAACAATTTATACCGTCAAATTGCAAACTGCTTATGGCAGGAGCCTCAGTGGTTTTGAGAACCACTTATTTCCATCACAAGTCTCCCTGTGATCTTAAAAATAAACATTATATTTCCCTCCCATTTACTATCGCGACGGAGCGGGGGGGGGGGGGGACCTTTGCGGTTCGAGAAACGCCTTGTCTTTTTTAAAAAATATTGTATAATTTGATGTCAAAATATTGTTGTAGCTCTATCATATATACAAACACCTTACATTACCATGCCTGAACTGCATTTAACCAAAGTAAGTACTGAATATGCAGATGATAGAACTCCACAGTGAGCATTTTCACACGTGGCATCCTGGCGGTTCTCACCGCGCTCTTTCATGCTTGAAGTTTCACAACCTGACTGGGGATGAAGCGGCCAGAAAAGGAAACAGATGAATTCCAAATGAATTGTATACTACCCCTCTATACTGTGTTTATGTAGCTATTTCGACCATAGATTGTACTCCTGGGTAGGATTTCCTCACTTGAGGTGTTGTTGTAGAGTGCACAAAAGTCTAATGTAGTAATTCTAGGTAGTTCTGACCTCTGTCTCTGGTGGCCGCTCACGACAGGGCCTTCTTATTGTTTCTGCATGGTTGTGGCTTATGTGTGGAATATGGCGGATTAATTCAGTTATGACATAGTATGTGGCATAACAAGTTCTGATTGCTAGTGAGCGATCAGTAACAGTGTGAGGATTGTACTGTATAGTGGGAAATTTTTGCGGGGGTTTCATTTTCGTGCTTTTCCGTTCATGCAACTACTGCAAATTTTAAACCGCAAAATGTTCTTTTTACAGTTGACTTGAAAATAGTTTGAACTGCATGCACGAATATAAAAACACCGAAAGTCCAAATTGGTAAAAATCCGAAAAATTAACCCCGCGAAAATATCCTGCTATACAGTACTCACTGTGAAATGTGGAACAGGGCTTCATTCCTATGCCACAATGAAGGCAAGGAAAGCAATAGTGGTTTATGTGCCAGCTTTGTGCCAGCAGAATATGTATACAGTAGGCAACACACTTTATAGCATTGTATCAGTATTATTGACCGCATGTCATGATCTGTCCAATCCCTAATGGTGCCCCTGGCGCCGCCCACTGCTTTGAAGGGGGGGGGGGGGCCATTAGGAACTCTGCCCCCAAAAAAATATCAACATTAAAACAGCTATTCATTCCAGGGTTATTTAATATGAGTGTGAAGTAATACTAACATGACAAATCTCATATTCAATGAAGATGAGGGCGGTTTGTCAGGCCCAAAACAACCTTAGCAGGATGAGGAGTCAAGCTCTCATTCATACCAGCAACTCACCAATGAATTGAAAAGATTACAGCAATACCCACTGCAAACCAACAAACCGATTGGGGACATTGATGTGGGATGACCGGCGATATAATGGGCGTTTCCATGAACCCGGTAGGCCTTTGTCCTTGTTACGGTATTAAAAAATAAACTATTAACTCAACTTCAACGGTTTGGAATAAGAAAGATCACGTGATATATACAAAAAAATTCATTGCATGTTGTCAAGATTTTGTTTTTACATATCCAATAAGATGTCTAAATTGGGACCTTTTAGCTGCCAATTGCCTGGAACTTAACATGCCATAAGTCAAATTTTGGCCCTTAACACAGTGACCTCTTTATTCCTTCCATCTGCGATCCCTTTAATTTTTGAAAAAGGGCGAGTTAAAATTGGGGATCGTCTCACATTATCACGGCTATTACACTCCCTGTGATCTATCCAAACATCACACACTGAGTTCTCACACCGTAATTGTTGACCAAAACCTTGCTTCCGATTTGAACTTGTTGGAGGGAAAAAAAGTGTTGATTAATGGCGGTTTGTTATGAGAGAAAATCACCCAGAGGTATTTAATTCCAAGATTTATTATGTAGCACTTCTTGAGTGGAGTAAATTGGCCTAAAAGCAATTCCACAGTGAACATCTTCAACATATGCTCATCTTCTTAATATCAGTTGCTATGACCCAATTTCCCAGGATGAAATTAAATAACTTTTCTGACGAAAAACTTTATAGGGAAGTGAACTTTGTATTACTAATTTTTAAATGCATCCAAGTAAAAACTTAAAGGAATAGGACTCTTACGGTGGTTGGGCTTTACACCCTAAGTTTTAAAAACTATAAATTAGGAATGCATGTAGGGCAATTTAATTGTGTGATCGCATCCAAAATTGTTTTCAAAAAGATGTGATAAAGTTTACTCTGTAGAAAAAAGAGGTTCTTAGCACATTTGTACATGCATCCAATGGGGCAATTGTTTGGTACTGTCCCCTTAACTGGCTTTTGCAGGACCATAGGGTGAGGGAGAACCTCATATGTCCTTTCCCTACTATATGCATGGTTGATAAGGAGTTTGTAGGCCACTGCCTGCTATCACTGTGTCACTGTAGTATTCAGTAGCAAGTTGAGAGCTCCTCATTAAATGATGTTGCATGACGTCAGGAATATTCGAAGAAACAGGACCAGTTGGTGAATCATTGGCAAGTGGATTTACAGTGTAGAGCGGCATAAAATTTCCCCACATGATGCCATGTAAGCAAGGGGTAGAACATAAAACATTCTATCATTGATGGCTGCTTTCGCGGCAAAAACTGAATTATGAGTGAAGTCTCAGAGGATTTACTGCATCATTCCGTATCCAGTTTTTCTCTCTTTGGCCTTTGATCGTTACAGTTTGACAAGTAATATTTCGAACTTATTTCCTTCTAATCATCTTTCAAACATTTATCATAAGCCGACATTTTTTATGGCAAATCCTGACGGTTTAACCTTTATACTTGTACCATATTTGACTTGCATTGGTTGTAATAAACTTGTGGCATTTTCCATTATGCATAGATTCAACCCTTCAAAATTTTGACTGTTACTACATGCCACCCTGGTTGAAGAAGCCCCGATCGGGAGATGTCTTACACACGGCACGCTATATAGTGCTCATTAATTATGTTTGTAGCCTGAGTCCCCGGCCCTCATTCATAACTAACAAACATTGCGGATAAGTCCATACGTTTTCAAGGACTGAAGGATTTAGCGGATCAGTGAACGAAATATCACATAGCTTCAATGGCGAAGTTTTCATAGTGCCACTTGACACTGAGCTCAGTAGGCATATTTTCCAAACATTTCAGAAAAACGATTTTGGTGTTGACATACCAGTATGTATTATGAATGTATGCAACACTTCATTCTTGCAATATTGCCTCATTCACATAAAAACTGTGAGGAAGTTCATATTTCAAGTGCCCCTGGGGCCTACTCAAATTTAAAAGTAAATGGGTATGGGACAAGTGACTCGGACAGAACCTGGGGAAGTCTTTGTGTGAGATATTGGGCAGAGAAAACAGGGTGGACATTAGAGGAAGTTCGTGAAAGGGGAACTGAACCAGTGCTATATGCTTTAAAATTAGGGTTGATTACACTAAATATGCAGTATTATCAAGGTTTAGGAATTAAAGAAATCATGCATGCCCATGAAAAATGGGGGAAAGTTTGATTATCTCATTGCATTATTTGATGGGACACTGGAGGGTGCATGAATCAAAATTGAAATGGAAGAAAAAATAAAGCATTTGGTGAACAGTTATTGCATACTTTTGGGGTGTTTGGCAGGGAAAAATACTGCTATCATCAGTAATGAAGAGTGTAGTAAAAGATGTTCCTATGTGCACAAAAATAGTTCTAAGAAAATTTAAACAGTGTTAACAAAATCGCAATTGCTGAAACACTACTTCGTAATAAATATTCATATGTATGGTATTTACATCATCTTGATATATGCTTTAATTTTAAGCTAAAGTTTAGTAAAAATGTATATGTTGAGTAAGTAGGAGAGTATTTTGAAAATTTTGAACCTTATTTCCTTTGAACTATTTTTTTGCACATAGGAACTTCTTTTACTATGCTCTTCAGTTTCAATTCCTCGTAAAGAGTGTAACTTAGAGCTTATGCTACTCCTTGCGTATCATAAAAGTTAATCAGAATGTGTAAGATGAATTGGAGCTTATATGCAAGTTTCATGTCTGATCATGTGATTCATGCTTTGAAAATATTCAAAATGGTTTTACGTTTGGTGGAAAATTTGTTTTTAATTTTTGCCTAGGCCAACATTTCAATGGGGCAATTTTTTGGTACTGTGCCCCTTAACTGGCTTTTGCAGGACCCTTGGGTAAGGAGAGAACACATGTGTCCTTTCCTCCTACATGCATGGTTGATAATGATTTTGTATGCCACTGCCTGCTATCAATGTTGTCCCTGTAGTATTCCAGAAGCATTCCACTTGCCACTGAGCTCAGTGGGCATATTTTCCAAACATGTCAGAAAAACGATTTTGGTGTTGACATACCAGTATGTATTATGAATGTGTGCAACACTTCATTCTTGCAATATTGCCTCATTCACATAAAAACTGTGAGGAAGTTCATATTTCAAGTGCCCCTGGGGCCTGCTCAAATTTTAAAGTAAATGGGTATGGGACAGGTGACTCAGACAGAACCTGGGGAAGTCTTTGTGTGAGATATTGGGCAGAGAAAACAGGGTGGTCATAAGAGGAAGATTTGTAAAAGGGGAACTGAACCAGTGCTAAATGCTTTAAAATTAGGGTTGAAAAAAAAATCAAACATACCCATGGAAAATGGGGGAAGTTTGGTTATCTCATTACATTATCTGCTGGGAAATTGGGAGGGTACCGGAGTCAAAATTGAAATGGAAGAAAAATAAAGCATTTGGTGAACAGTTATTATGAATACTTTTCGGGTGGATGGGAGGGAAAATGCGTACAGTACCAGTCATTCTGGTAAAATAACTACACATCCAAATCTCCTCTTAGTGTTGAGAAGCACCTTAATTAAACCAACGGGTCATTTGGTGATGGATATGATATAAAAGGGAGTCATTGCCTGACAGTAAGACTATAAAATGTTGCCATTGAGTGAGCGAAATGAGAAGTATGGTTGATGTTATTGCTCCCTGTTAGTGTTAGTTTCCTATTCACATTTTATATCCTAAATAGTTGTACAAGGGGTTCTGTACCCATAGTATAAGTTGGGAATAATGAATTGGGGCTGTAAGCAAAGTTTAGACTGGAAATTTACAGTAGGTATTTTAATGACCTTGTATGTACATGTATGCATATCCAGATTGTCGAAATTGAAGAGCTGTTTTGAGGATAAATCCAATACCACGTAGAAAATACTAAACTCCAAATGAGTCATGTTCCCAAGTGAACATCAATATCATGAGTGTCGCATTGTGTCTGCCGCTGAATTTCTTAACTGCAGTTTTTCTTCTCCTTTAAGATTTTAACAATCGCTCTCAAAATGCCAGCAACGCTATTAAGGATCTTTTCTCTGCTGCTTTAGCCAAAGCATTTGCCTCGGTAGCACTAAAAATAGCCCGTGCGGTCCAATTTAGCATCTTTCCGTGTAAATTTGGGAGCAAGACGCACAGCGTTAGTTCCCAGGCCAACTTTTCACACTTGTTTTGTTTGCCAACATCTCTGAAGTATTTTGAATTCTACAGGGACGGACTAGTGTTGCTTATTGGAGGCATTAACACACATTTTGACTGATAGTTAACATTTCACAAGGAGCAGTTAGCACCGCATTAGGCTGTGTTTTGGTACATTCACCAAGTAATGAAGCGTACTACGTAATGGCTGTACTCCCAAATTACATCAGATAAGCATACAACATTGTGTATACTTAACATTATATGGATTTACATGCATATAATGTTTTTTATAGGTTAGGAGTTATAAGTATAACAAGGATTTAACTTAGTAAACCTTAATAATTCATACGAACTTCCATCCAGTATTCCTAAAACAATAAGAAAGAGAGAGAGAGAGGAGAGAGAGAGCATGATGCGAATGAGATGGAGAGAGAGGGGGAAAGAAATGGGGAGAGGGGAGTACAGCTGTTTGACTCTGCATAAATTATCTTTTATTTTTAGAACAATTTTAAGCAGTGGTGACACAATTTTGACAACTGATTTAAGAAGGGACATACTCGAACTATTACCTCTGCAAAATTCAGAAAATTTATTGCCATAGGCCTGCAAAGGTCATGATTTATATGTTATACTAGTGTCCTTCATATACCCATTCTCCAGAGAGATGTGTAAAACTAGATCTTTAAGAAAAATCATATTTGGCTGCAATGAGAAGCCAAAATTTGGTGCACAGAGAAAGAAAGAAAGATTCAAACCTGCAATTTTTCATGGCGTAGGCAAGAATTTGCCAAGAAAGAGTGAAATTCAGTTAATTTTTAAGTCAAATCAGGGACCAAGTCCAATAGAAAACAGTGTGCACATTTGCTGCGCATAAAACATGGCATGTTTAATATTTTAATCCATACTCGCTCAACAACATCACGATTAGATCAAGTGTAGAAATTCATGTTATAGTCCACTAGCAAAAAGCATGGAAACACACTCCATGTAAACATACAGTATATCTGGCTTCAAAATGAGGTTAATTTGTCCCACTTTAGTCAATTGAATCAAGTACTAGCCCCTCTGAGGCTGAGTGTAGATACACACATGTGTTTGTGTGTGTGCTTGTGCATGCTCATGCTCATGTAATAACTTGTCAGGCCAATGTACTAACACATCCATCAAGCAGCGAGAGCTTCAAGTGTGATGTTTTAACATACAATTTACCAGAAAATGCTTTTATAAGTTGTTTTTTGAGAGTTCTGCTTCTATCAGATTAAGGGGTTTTAAATGCATTGGTTTTGTCGTTGATTGCCTGAGAATAGCACCGATGGAAACCCATTCCTTCATGAGGCAGGAGTTGAGTGCTCTTTATTCACATGTTTTTGTGTGTATCTTTAATGAAAACTTTGGGGGGAAAATTGGTACTTTTGGAAATAAATCTAGATTGAAAATGAGAGGGTTGAATTTTTTTTTTTCAAATGGGAGGTAGCAGTATCGATTTCGCATTATCATTAGCCTTGTTGTGCCTGTATATTGGGACATGGCTCGATTGCTAATAGCCTCGTCCCAAAAATCCCTGATTTTACCGGAAGTGGTCAAAATTTTTGTATCTGAAGAAACAAGAAAACATGAGTTGATTCCCACGGCATCCACCCTTTTGACTGGTATGCGACCTTTGTAGCTTTTATATCACTGAGTATGAGTCTGTGATATTCATGTAATAGACGCATTTGCTGATTAAAGTTAAGGCAAACCCAAAATTTAGTCTAAAATTTACTGCATGTCTTTAGCCTCTTAGTATACTATTAGGCATATTAGGCATGTTTTGTGGTATGTTATTTTGTGTGTATTCTTCCAAGGTCCTAGACTATCATTTGGGAGCAAATTCAAGGAATTAATTAAGTGCATGCAAAATTTGGTGTGAAATAAGGTCATCATGTAATCCATGCCCCTCTTTTATGCAAAAAAGACATAACTGCTTCCTTTATCCCCTCCTCCTGGGACATAGGGTAAAATTAGGAAGAGAATTAGGGTTAGGAAGAATCACAATAACAGTTTACATCATTGAGAAATCTGGTATTGCCCCTTTAACAGAAACAAGTCTGTGTTTCCCATCATAAAATAACACTAAGTTACAATATTGAAAAACCGTCTAGTAGCTAGAGCACATAGTATCATAATGTACAGCATGCTTTTGAAATTAAAGGAATTAATTGACATGAATCTATCGGCACATATATAATGAAATATCCTTAAAGGTGCATGTTCCGATCGTTTGTGGGACCCCCTGGTTTACCCGGAAGTAGCATCGATTTTAATATCAGATGAAAGGCAGTATTTTTTCATTGTCGTCTTGAAATTTGAGCCCTCAAATCAGTGTCCGATTTAGGAAATTAAAGTTACATGCACAATTAGAACTTTTCCTTGAAAATAGGCTGAATTACACAAAAATTTACATGCACAGACAAAATTTTACATGCACAGGGCCAATGTTACATGCATTTGTGCATGTAAAACCCCTCTAAATCGAACACTGCCTCAAATCCATTTCATTCCCAAGATATAAACAAAAAACTGCCGTTTTAATGGTTAACCAGTTTTGAATAGGGCTTTGCAATATGCATGATTGCTTCTACCATCAAACCGCAAGATTGTTTCCATTGGTACTTGATGGGGCATGTGTGCAAGTGCCAGGCTCTCATATCAAGAAGAGAACACAATAGACATAAATTGTAATAATTTAAATAAGACCTACCAGATTTTGGTCAATGGAGTATTCCTTGCGAAGAAAACACCATTTTCATGCTTAATTTCATAGCAGTAGATGATTTAAGGAAGCCAGCTTGTTTATTATTTACGCTATTTTTCTGCCACAAGCCGTGAACTTCATTCGTATCCATTGTGTGCTCACCAAAGTTCGCAAGGATGAGGTTTGTGGCAGATTGGCTGTCATGTGATATATTTTCGCTGGTTTCTGTTTCGGTATTGCGTGCTGCGTTCTAAATAGAACACAGAGAATAAAGATGGCAGCTTCCATGATTGCTTTACAGTCGTGTACATTTGTCAGAATAAATCTTAATTTTTTTCCAAGGAATACTCCAATGACCATGAAAACCACCTGGTGTGTCTTATTTAGGAATATTTCAATATGTGCTGATAAATCATGCCAATGAGGTCATTACTTCTTAGGATCTACTCTAGGTGAAAGTGACAACTGCCCCTTTAATACAGATAGGCCCATGTATTTGTTCATATATTTACATTTTTTACCACTTTCTCAATCTATCATTTAGAGCATGTCATGATGTTTTCACTTCGAAACACTCATATCAAGACCATGTTTTCCTCTTCAGCTTGAATTGGGCCGTGCGTGTGCTTGAAATAACTCATCAATAAAATCGCTTGTGATTGTAACACCTACACTGACTGCAACATTTTAATCAAGGTTAATATTGAACAATATTCTTAAGCAAAGATGAGGTCGTTACTACCCCTTTAACACAAATAGGTGTGCACATTTGTTCATGTAATAACATGTCGGGCTAATGTTCTTACAGATCTGTCACGTAACAACAACATAGAGTGGTGATTTTGTTAAAGACTTCACCAGTAGAAGCATGATATAGCATGCTTTACAAATGAGGTGCCACTTACAAAGAGACAGAAAACATCCTGGATTACCATTGTTATGCTGTGCATTTATATGATTCATTTGTGTGGACTGAATTTTTGTAGTGAGCTGTTAAAGGTGCTTGTTCTGATTTATGTCCATTGTGTTCTCTACTTGATATGAGAGCCTGGCACTTGCACATACACCCCATCAAGTACCATGGGAAACGAACTTGCGGGTTTCATGGTGGAAGCCATAATGCATATATTGCAAGCCCTATTCAATACTGTGCTAATATTGATGGTTAACCATTAAAGGTGCATGTTCCAACCGTCTTTGGGACCCCCCTGATTTTCCCGGAAGTAGTATCAATTTTGATATCAGATGAAAGGCCGTATTATTCTCATTATCGTCCTGAAATTTCAGCCCTCAAATCCATTTCATTCTCAAGATATAAACAAAAAACCGCCGTTTTAATGGTTAACCATCAAAATTAGCACAGTATTGAATAGAGAATATGCATTATTGCTTCTACCGTCAAAACCGCAAGTTTGTTTCCCACGGTACTTGATAGGGCATACGTGCAAGTGCCAGGCTCTCATATCAAGCATAGAACACAATAGACAAATCGGAACAATTTGTCTGTTTTTTGTTTATATCTTGGGAATGAAATGGATTTGAGGGCTCAAATTTCAGGACGACAGTGAGAAAAATACAGCCTTTCATCTGATATCAAAATCGATACTACTTCTGGGTAAGTCGGGTGGTCCGAAAGACGATCAGAACACGCACCTTTAAAGGGGCATTGTGAGAAAACCGGCCTTGTCCCCACTGCTCACCCCATCGAACCAGATTTATCTTTGAAACCATGTAAAACTAAGATCAACATTTGTAGTTTGGCTGAAGTTTTTTTGTGGTTACCTGTATTATCACTTACTGTTTGACTTACACAGTCGTTTTCTTACTCACGTGGTAGCCTATATGGCAGCTAAACTGTGTCTTCCGCAGCAGCTACTGCACAGTACACACCGGGTTAGTTGCGAGGCAGTAACTGCAAGATAGGGCTTGCAAGGTACAGAGTTATTAGGTATACAGTGACGTGTCTACTCTACAGTACCTACCCCAATAGCTACCCCGTAGTTTCTCACTAAGTGGAGAGAAGGTGGATATGGTGTAGATAGTACCGGAGTAGACACACAGCTACCACGGAGCTACTCCGCAGTTACTACAATGTCATTTTGATAGCAGACAAAATGAGGGCGCTATACACTTGGTCTCTGTTTAGCATTTTTTTATCATTTTTGAGAAAAATCATTATGAAATTGGAATTGGACAGCGTAAAAACCCTATAACCTTGCACATTAAATAAAAATGTAAATATAAGCCAAAAAATATCTAAAAAACAAAATTAGCCATGAGAAATAGCCATATGTGCTGAGAGCCGGTGTAACCGCATAGCTAATCCAAGACAGTGCAGATATCCACTGTTTGTACACTTTCCGTCTATGCCGCAAAAAAAACATGGAATCCTGGCCGGCAAGTGTATATCTAGTGGGTAGGTAATCTGTGTCTACTCGGTGGTAGCTGTGTGGCTATTACCATGAAGAAATTGGCCGTGTACACATGGCTTACTATAGCATTCAAGGCAATATTTAGAAAGAATGCAGTCAGGAATATCAGCTGTGAATTTTACTTTATAAATTCCAGTTGTGCATTTATTATAATAATAATAATCTTTATAAAGTGCCATCTACATAGCTGTTTGACCCCATGCAAATTGTCTCTTTTATTATTAGAGCAATTTTAAGCAGTGGCGACACAATTTTGACACATGATATAAGTAGGGACATGCAAGAGCTATTATTTACCTCTGCAGAAATCATAAAAATCCATTGTGGGAATAGTGAATGCGAAAGCTGAAAACCGTGAAATTCGTGGCATTTTTGTCAAAAAAAAAATGCAAATTTTCTCCGAAAATGTGGTAAAAGTGGCTCCAAAATCAATATGTTTGTGGCGTACTGGAAACAAAGTTGTTTTGGGGCCTTACACTGTTAATATGAATCCCAGATTCTGCTATCTTTTTACCTCTGTGTCATTTTGTATCTTGTCAAATCATTAACATTACTAGTACTCTTGCAGACACATAAAATAGGTATGCTAACTAGAATAAATTCCCCTATTAATGAACCCCGACACATGCATGGAAATCATTTTTCCTTGCTCCAGACGGTATAAGTTCATAGATATGGTGCCGAGGATTTCGGTTGTCATTTGAAATCTAAATCAATATATTGCTAATGGCCATGAGTACATTGTCATGAGAGATAGCTGTCTCTTCCATTGCCTCCCAAGTATAGTTATTTTGTCAGTCAGAGTTAATTGTGTTTAATATCATAATGCATCTTCAAATGGTAACAGTTCGGTGGTATTTAGCTCTGATTGCTCGCAATAATATGGTTCTACAAAGTAGGGGCGTGCTTTTCTCTTCTAATCTGAGGATTGAATCATGATGTGGCTGATAACAAGTTAGATATGATTTGCACTTTCTCTGAATTTGGTGCCATCGTGGCTGGAAAAAGGTCTTACATTGGCTGGAAACTCATGCCTGAGAGGGAATGAGGAAGTTTCTTCCAAGGACAACATTTGAAATTTAGAAATTTGGAGCAAAAAATAACAAAATGCTGGAAATATGCTCTGCTTTGTAGGAAATTTAGTTCGCTTCCTGGAAAACCGAAAATTGCCATTTTTTCTATCCCCCAAAACAGCTTCATTCTTTACAGTTAGGTAAAAGTTTGTGTCAGAAAAATCGAGCGTTGTAGATGAGGCTACATGTTTTTTTAACTGAATTTTGCAATTTTTTTTGTTGCTTTTATGTTGGTGGTTGATCAATTTTATTCACTTAAATTCTCGATCTGCTTAATTTTGACTCAAAGGGTGTATTGAGTCATCGCACAATTGCAACAGTTTGGGAATTTTACCTCAATAAAGTCATGCGATCCCACAACAATCATATTCTTAACACCAGTAAAACCCTGACTTGGACATCCATTTCAGCCCACAAAATGCCAAGTACTTAAGGAATTTTTATCAGGATCATGATATGTTGTGTGGTCCTTAACTTCTTGAAACTTTGTTCATCCCCTTAAGAACTTTTTTATCCCTAAGTACTTGACATGCATTAGTACAGTACCGTAGGCCCATTGCAATGCATTGTGGGATTGGTTAACAAAACACCCTCCGATTTGGATTCTGGACACCAACTTGGATGGTCTGTTCGTGCCACAGCAAAAAAAATATTTCTACACGGTATATACATAATTTAAAGAAACTAATCAGTACCATCACCTTCTTCAGATGGCTATATGTTACAAAACCTTTAGGAGGAGAAAATTGAGAAGAATGATGCCCAGGGCCGTACGCAGGATTTTTTTTTGGGGGGGGGGGGTGGGCGGGACTTCAAAAAAGTTGACTTTTTTTAGAAAAAGTGGACCCTTACCTTTTTGGTAAAAGTGGACCTCACCTAAAACCCCCATAAAATGTCCTTTTTGGACTGTTTGAACATTGTATCACCAAAAATGGAGGGGGATTTTATTCACAAAATTCTAAAAAACTTTGGAACCCTTTTTTATCAAAAATCAGCAAAAAAGGACCTTTTGCCCCTGTTGTGGAATTTGGGGGTGCGTTATGAGCAGCAGCTAAATATGTTGTAAACAATGGAGGCCAGATCACTGTGATTGGGTGGGGTTTTGAAGAGTCTATGTCCACCAGTGGATGAAAGGTAGGGCACTCATTGAGAATTGATCCGCAGTCTGTGATTGGCAGGCTGGCGATGGGCGCAGCCCCATCGGTTGCATATTGCTGTTTTGAAGCGACACATACGGGCTGATTATGTGCCTTTTACTTGGTGTTGTAATATATTGGAGTTGGTTGTGCATGGCATGTTTTTTGGTTGCTTTGGTATCAAATGTCTCTTATTTATCAGACAATACTTATCCCAAATTACTGAACCAGTTTCAGTTTTCTTTTCAATGTGCAATATAATTGTGACTTTAAAGGTACAACAAAATATTTTGGACCCCCACATATTGGGTGTCATAATAGTACATTTAATTTATATACATTAGACACTCAGTAGATTTCCTTACCATGTATTGCCTAAAGGGGAATGTCTTAAAGAGAGGAGAGGGGAAAAAAGGTGATTTTGATTTGCTTTTTTACTTAATTTAATAGAAAAACATAGGCTGAATTTCGTATTTGCTTCCTATACGAAATTAGAGATTTTACAATTTTGTTACCAAAGAAAACATTTCTCAGTTAATCCTTTCACTATGGGGACTATTTTGATGGAAGCTTTATACATCGAGGGCAACAATTCACAGTACTTGTATTTTTTAGGGACATGATATGTGAAATCTCTCACTTCACCTTTAAGATCCGGTTTGCTTATTAACATAAGGCAAAACAGAGAATCTTTGTTTAAATTTTCAGAATTAGTTAAAAAACTGATCCCATTGGTGGTAAGGCCTTCTAGGGACTTACTGAGCCGATTTGATTGCTTTTTGACAGGAAATTGCACCAGCCTAGAATCAGTAATATCAGATAGAGGCATTGCTTTCTCTCAGAAAGCAACCACATTTTTGCTTAAGAGTGTTCACAGAGATCCAAAAGTGAGTTTACACGGTTCAATCATACCCAAGCGGCTGAATTTCGACAGGCTTGGGATTTTGAGCACTCAAGCGACTGGAGTAGTGGCATTTAAGTGGCAGCCCCGAAACGGTACAATCCCGTCAGCGTGTTTTGCCTGGTAAAAGATGCAAATCGTATTCGGAGCTGACAATAGAACGTCAAATTTTCATGTGCTCATGTATCATGAGGTGGGGGAAAACATAAGATAGCGTTATCGCAGTGTTGTTGGGTTTGAATAAGGGATCGATAGACCAGGCAAGGATGACTCAACTTTTATTATGGTAGTCACTGTATTAACTAAAGGCCTTGATGTATAATATGATAATGATGCGTTTTATAATGGAGAAAATTAAAATTGATTGAATTGTGTAGGAAGAGTGATATTGGGTTATATATTGTGATGAGAGTATGTGCGATATGGTCTTTAGTCACCTTTGCAAACACTATATTGTAGTGAATACAATTCAAATTTGTGGTCATGTGAATGTTCTGAGATGAGTTTGGGTACAACATAATATGTATATTATTTAAGGCTGATTCAGAGGAGATTTCAAAATATAATATTTTTGTGAATAATGAAACTAGAAACTAAAGATAGTCACCTAAAAACTCAATTTCCAAGTTAGAGATGAATCGATTTCCGGTTTCGCAGTAAACATTTAGTACAGTATACGTGACATAGGCTAATGTTAAACAAAATGCCGGATCCGGAATATTTTAACAAAGTTGGGATTTCTATATGGACGGACTTCGATGGAGCTTAGTTATTTCACACCAGTGATTTAGTATATGGACAAGCGTTATGGATATGCAAAAAAACACGATTTGTTTGAAAAATGGAGGACGCCCTCTGTATGGAAATTTCTTGAGGTCAGCCTGTAAGAAAATGTTTTAGACCATCTATAGTGCACACTTAAAGCAATTATAGCACATTTTCTTGAAGAGCACCCCCAATTTTTCAAAAATTTTGAGATTTTTACACGGTTGCATTCGTAACTGGCTAGTAAACTATACCTGTGAATGGTTAATCGCGAAAATGTCTATTTGTCGCAAACGAAGGAATTTTATAATTAGAATAATTAATATCGGACATCTCCGATAATAATTCAACTGCTGGAAACGGCCTTCCAATATGAAATAGCCGGGAAATAGCGCCATGTACGTATCTACACTCATCCGTATTAGTTGTTTTATTGGTTCAGTCAAGTCAAGTTAGAGGTCATTTTCTTGAGGTGGCACTCAGTGTTCGAAATACAAATGAAAAAGTCCATGCACCTGTGCATGTTACTCTAAAAGTTACATGCACAAAATAATTGTTACATGCACAGTGCAAAGTTCCTTGTAAGGAATATAACAATGAGATCATAAGTACAGTATTTTTACCACTTAGTAAGGATGACTGTTCGTAACCTTATATTTGAAAATTTACAACATCTCCTAGTTGAAATGGAGACATGTTATTTTGTTCAGGTTTATCAATTTCATGATTAACATTTTGCATGCACATGTGCAGGTAAATAGTGAAACTTACACGTACAGCCAAAAAGTTCCATGCATTTGTGCATGTGTGCATGTGGTATTTCGAACACTGGCACTACTTCATCATGGACGGACATAGACTTAGCATTTCCAGCTCTGCCGTTAAGTACAATCTGGGATCCCAATTCTAATTACAAAATCATTTATTTTATGATAAATACGCATTTTTGAGCATTCTCGTTCGCAGGTGTAGTTTCCTAGACAATTATCAACATAACTGTGCAAAGATATCAAATTTTGAAAATTGGAGGTGCTCTTCAAAAAAAAATGTGCTGTCATTGCTTTAATATTGACTATACCATGTGCATTAACCATTACACTGTTCTCGTTTCTAGCCTAATTGGTATAGAGAAATGGTGACCCCAAATTTAGACAATATGTCTGAGTGTCCATCAAATCAAACAGACAAAACTGATCTGTTGAAATGATACACAGTCTGCCTGGAGTAGCATGCAAAACATACCATAGTCAATCAATTTTTGTCCCAAAATTTTCAGAATTATGCATTTTCATAACTGTGTTTAGAATGATGCATTCAAATGAGTACAAACAAGCTTAGTCTTTAGGTCATTGGCTTTTTAAATTTCCCAAAAGCCACTGTCTTGTGTGTTATAGTGTACACAGAATCTTAACCAGGTTTGAAAGGGTTAAACATCCACCCAACCAGATTATCTGGGGCTCTAAACCCACTGATTAGATTAACCGTTGCAGGGCCTTCATAAAAATATCTGGCTCAACAAGTGATATGCTTTTCATTGTCTGTTAATTCATGTCATGTCATTCCGATATGAAATACGGCATCTCTGTAACCATTTTAATTGACGACGGCATGCTGTGAGTCACTCCTTGCTCATCATAATTTCATCAACCTGACCGTTTTCAATTTTACCTGTGCTGGCAGTTTCACAATAAACATTATCATGTCAGCGTATAATGTCAGTCAATATTGGGTGATGGTTTACAGTGGAAAGTAACTGTGGGACAAAAAGAACATCATGCTATCCTGGTAACCAGTACTACCTGTCCCAGGGCCTGGTGGTCAGCAGCTGAACCGTCGCCCCCATCGGGTTTCTAAGGAAACCTGGTGAGGAGGGTAGTTGGTTATCCTGGTAGAACTAAAAGAAGATCTACCTTCAAGGGCATCAGCTCTGGAGAGCTAATGGCAGCCTTTCCAGCACAAAGGTCATCCGGTCAATTATCTTTGGCTCCAATGAATCCTCACACAGCAGTACTGCTGTAAATGTGATGTGAATCCGGCCACCCCTGTTAGCGGGGACAAAACCGGATTTAAAACTTTGGTTTTACTACTACTACATACAGGTTGTTAATTGGAATTTGCATTTTGAATGTTAATTATGCTTGATTCTTCCAATATTTTAGCCCATACCATTCATCCTGCAGTGATTAAAGATGCAAAGAGAGATTTCATATATCAGGTGTCCCTAAATTTTTTTTTTTAAAACCTCTTTTTTGCACTGATACAAAGTGTTCCATCCATAATACTCCATCTGAAAGGATTAAGTTGAATTATTTTTTTGTACAAAAATTGTTAAATTTCAAATTTTGTATTGTATTTGTTAGAAAATACTGTTTGTGGGACTTTGTAAGTAAAAAAAAGTAAAATCAGCACAACTTCTCCCCAAAACAAAATGCAAGCAGCCTACGAAATACAAGAAACAAACTTTTTTTATTCAACCTAATGGAATATATAGATTTTTAAGTTGCAGCATTTGTTGTTTCCACAAGTTTCCAGAGTACTGTAAAACACTTAAATTTCGCGGGTACTTTATTTCGCGAATTGAGAAATTTGGGGGTTTTAAATTTATGGTTATGGTAAAAATATAACTTAGTGAATTGGAATTTCTTATATATTTCTTATTTATTTCATTTTTCTTAAGCTGCAGTATTTAATTTTTTTCACTTTATATCTCAAAAAGTATTTCATCTTTTGATCTCTAATTTTCACAATTAATTGTAAAAATTCAAGCACTCATTTTCTAATTCATTGTAATATAGTAAAAAAGCATTTCTAAAACATAAAAAAATTAAAAACGGTGTTTCTAGACTTAATTACCGATATCTCAAAAGTGAATTTTAACGATATGGCATAATTGCAAACATGATTTCTCAAAAATGATTTATCCTAGAGAGATGGGATAAAAAGCAAATTAAAACATAATAAATGGACTATGGGATGAACCTAAAATATTGCCACTTGCATGATGGGAATTTGTTTTGAGGGTGGCAAACATAATTACTTTTTTGCTTTCTTGACTAATGACCCCCACAAAACAGGGGCTAGTGACAATATTTTAGGTCTGGTGTGAAGAGCATTGATATTTTTATTACATTGTAAAATAGGAACATGATATTTTCTGTAATTCATAGTAAAATTAGAATTTTAAAGATCCATGACCTGATTGCTAATATTACCCTGGGACAATAGATTTAATTGGAGGTGGTCAAAATTGTGGTGTCTGAAGAAAGCCACTATTTTTTCTAATTTACCGTGAGGAATTTTAGGGCTAAAAGGTGTTTGGTTTGGATGTTATAAGCTAAAAAATGTCCCATTTTGGTCGACTAATATTAATTTTACACAGTATTCTATGGGCTTACAAAATCACATTTGAGTTCTCACATCAAAATGGATCGAAATATGGGTGTGAAACTTACAGATGTTCTATTGGAATCAAAGTCATTCAATAAGGATGAACATTTTATAGAATTAAATTGGGTCATCTCCCTTTTAATCGAGCTAAGGTCGTTTCGGTATTGAATATTTCACATTGTCCTACAATTAAAGGTGCAACGAGAGATTTCTGAGGCACCCAAATATTGTATCATAATAGTAATTTCATATAGACTAGACACTCAATAGATTTCTTACCTTGTACAATGTATTTGGCTACAGAAATGTCTTAAAAGAGAGAAAAGGGGTGATTCTGATTTGCTTATATTTCAATATAAAACATAGGCTGAATTTCGTATTTGCTCCTATACGAAATTAGAAATTTCACAATTTTTGTACCAAAGAAACATTTCTCAGCTTAATCCTTTCAGATGGGGTTATTGTTATTAGAAAGCTTTACATCAGGGCAAAAATCAGTACTTTTGAGTTTTTCAGGGACACCTGATATGTGAAATCTCTCGTTGCACCTTTAAAATGACAGGTAGGCTGTTGTGGCATTAAGGTCATGAATTATTCCCAGCAGAATACAATTTTTAGTGGGAGAGCCTGTTCCCCTTAAATTGCCAAGTTCTCGCAGACTCTAAATTGCCTTTCCAACACACTTACATAAGGTACTAATAATGGATGTGGCGATTGATAAACATTCTTCTTTGTATCAATTGTAGCACACGAGGCTTTTCACAACTCGTTACACCGGTATCATATTTTAATTTCAAAGGTGTTGTGTTTATGTGTCTAGCCATATTCTTTATTTTGTGTCTGGCCTTGATATATATACAGTACGGTATGTAGGATTTTCTCCTTTTGAAAATGTTAAATATAAAGGTGCTATGAGTGATTTGCTGTATCAGATAACTGAAAAAAAACATAAAAAATCAGATTTCTTGCATGTCTGTAACAAGTATAGGTATCCTAACATCCCCTGCAAATGATAAGACCGAAAGCAAGTTAATAAAGACAACATCGGATATTTTAGTTATTGCTGTCCATACAGACACTTACAACAAATTGAATGGAAATTTGAACACTGCTGTTTTCTTCCTTTTCTCTCTATTTTTCAGTTGGAAAAGGTAATAATATCCAAATTCTAAAGATGTTTCCTTCACTTTTAAGACATTTCTGCATGCAAATTTCAAATATTTGGACTCTTTTGAGGGAATCACTGTTTCGCAAGTGTCTTTAACTTAAAGCCATACTTTGCCATTGTTAAAATGCACATGCTTCCTGAGTTACTCACTTTGTCCAGGCTTGCTAAGCCTCTTCTGGCCCCGTATGAAGAATACCATTTCTTCAAGGTTGCCTTCAAATTACTTCATCAACTGTTTCTTTACACTATATTCCTGATTTTGTATTTTAAAGATCTTCACATAAGTTGCTTGATTTATGTGTTTTCCATTATGAAATTGTCCTTGTATGCATTTTTGTGGGCTGCCAGCTATGACCACTTTGCAATCCATTGTGTGTGTGTATGTATGTGTGTGTATGTGTCACTAAAATGTTAAGTTTTTTATGGAGCGGCCCATAGCTTTTATTCTTTGAATATAGTGAGCGCGAAGCTGAGAACTGCAAAATTCTAGTTACAGTTTGTGATGTAACCAAGGTTTAGCGCTATTACAACATTACTTTTCTGTTAGAAAAACACCATGGGCCTCATGTTCCACATACTTCCAAGCACTTCCACCCATCTTTGAAGATTTAATTTGAAAATGTGGCAATTATTGTCAACCAGGTCTGAGCATGGTTCTGCAAAAAACAAACAAAATCAAAATTCTAGGTCAAGTGTTCTTGGGCACGGATCTGGTTCAGTGTGTCTATACTAGAACTATATAGGCCTATAGCCTGCAATTAGGGTAATTTGAAATGTTAGTTTTACCTGCTAATCTAATTTTAGCAGGTTGAATCAATGAGTCTGGTGATAAGATAGCTCATTTGTAGTGAGCTAATGACAGTTTAAAAGGTTCTGCTGTCAATGTACTTTGAACTGCTGGCAGTCAGTTACATGTCCATTGATTTCTGAACCTATTTCTGCGCTTCATATTACATGAGAATGTGCGTTGTAACAAGGGGATTTTTGCGAGTATGAGAACAACAGTGTGTAAAATGTTGTATAATGGAAGATATAGTCTAACAGATTACATGGGTTCCCATACACCCCTTAAAATTAATTTTAACATGATTTTTAGAAGCCCTCTACGACATCCACATGCTACTTAAAGAATTGTGATGTTACCAAATCAAAAACTTTGGTCCCAAGGGGTCCGTAGTCCGTTTGTTGGCATCTTGGATCTAAAGAGATCAGTCAATAAAATGGTTTGAATTAGTTGAAAAGTAGTCCAAATTGATTTTGTTTCATCATAAGGAATCAGAAAATATTACTTTGACATATTTGTGATATTCAATTACAGAGATATGGGTGAAAAATGGATACAGGTCATTGAAACTTTTGATATTCATGTCATGGTCTAAACTTCCCCAAAATGAATGGATCTTGACAAAATTGGACTCAAATTGTTAGTTTCTGTCCAGATCCATGCATTTTGAAAGTTTAGTCCATGTACAATGAAGAATCAAAAGTGCAATGACTGTATCACATTTTTTTCACCAGATCTCTGTATGAATATCATACCATATGATCTGCGAGACTACAGACAATATGCGGAATGAAATCGCTGGCGAGTGTTCGGGATAGTGCTAGTGACACATTCATGGCCTTTCCCTCCCTGGGGTTTTGACCGCTCGCCCTGGGGCCCATGATTTGATTCCCACCCAAGAAAGATTGATAAAGAGATAGAAGTTTTAGAAGATAGTAGAAGATTCACCATGTACACATTATCTTACTCCGGGAGATTGAGACGGGTGCTTGGACTAATCAAGCATTGTACGGTATGTCTAAAGACACTGCCCAGGAATGTCTCTTCCAATCAACCCTGATCATATACCCAAAGTCACAATTGACTGAATAACAAAGTATTGTTTTCCAGCAGGTGAAATTTGCTCTGGGACAAGTTAGCATGATTATGTGAGATTTGCCACAAATTTATGGAATTTTGACCACAAAATTATGCTCCTGGAGCAAAAGTTGTACGGAAAGTTGGACGATCGTTCCACACGAATCCTGATCATTATCTAGACTAAATTGATACTGCTATTGTGATCAGCACTCAAGTTTGAAGTGTGTAGCAAAACGGCATGATAATAAGACTCGAGTAGACCCCAACAAATGCAAATTTACAAATTTTTTTTTCTGGCCTCCCAAATCAGATTCTATTTTTTTTTTATTTCTGAAACATATCTTTACCCTGCAGTATATGACCCAATGTTACTCTTTCATTGTTATGTTCAGTTGCAGATCCAGATAATCATATCATCAGGGGAAACCTGAACGTTTGTATTCACCCTGGATAACTTTGTGTTATAGGTCAAGCAGACTTTTCGGGTGGGGAGGGGGAAAAAAGTTCCCCTACCTACCTGAACACAATACTGATATTCATTGGGGTTTCAATCATAAAGCAATCATGTTTACCTGTTATACCTTCCAAGTCTACTCCAAAATATCTTTTTCTTGGAGCCTGGCCCCAAAGTAACCTTCTGTCGCCCACATTTGATCTAAAAAACTGCTGGACCCCACCGGGCGTTATGCGTAATCACGCTTAATTGCTCCCTAATCAGTGTGCTGGTTCCAAAACAACAGATACACAGAAACCAAAGATTCTATTGCCCTGGCAGCAAATCTGATTGGAACTTCGATGGCATCCGATGGGCTCTGCCAGGGGGTCTGGTGGCAGCAGGGGAGGAAAATACACTCTTTAAGTCTGTCCACTACGAGATGGCACATGACCTTTTGATAAAGTACATTGATTTACACTGGAGGAACCTAAGGTCACAATCGTATCCCTAAAGTAATGTTATCTACAGTATATTTTGTTATACCTTCGAACAACTCTTCTGACGGTGGATCAAATATAACTGCAAATAAAGGGATTTTGTTTTAGGTTACACTTAACAGACTGTAGTAGTTTTTCAAATAAATATTCATGATGTTAACTTCAGGCTCTCTGATTTAGTCGATAAATAGTACTCATACATGTATAGAATATTGAATCTGTGACAGCAGTAATGTATTATTTACTGCCTTCTATTTTAACCATGAATTTGTTTGCAATATGATTTTAATAACTTTGTGTTGATAGAATTTAAACTTCTATTTTGTAAACAATTTCATGCTCTTAACAGCTTTTTGTGTCATTTTATGTGTATATGTAGCCTAATGTGTTAGGATATTATATTTTGTTTAAAGGCACTATCTGTGATTCACTCAAAAAAGTCAAAATACCGTGTTGTTCCTAATAAACGCCCCTGCTCTAATAAACGCCCCCTTACGATTTTTGGATAAAACAATTCAAAAAAATGAGTTAAGCTTACGTAAATCACATGATTTAATGGCAGGGACTGCCATAATCCGTATCATAATCGCTGTTGTGCACAGTTTTAATAGTTTAATTAGTATGGAACTTTGACCTCGGGAGGTACGAAAACAACGTCCTCTTGCTCGTTCGTTTGTATTATTGGCAATCAGCGAAAATAAGCGTGTGTAAGGTGATTTTTGCGGGATTTTTGACTTTCCATTTTTTACTGTAATAAACGCCCTCCCTTTTGAAAAATGCACCGCCCCCGGGGCGTTTATTAGGAACAATACGGTATTTGAAATTTATGGCAATAGCTATAAGTGAATGATGAAGTTTGTAGAATTCCCGTAAGTTATATTTTGCAAAGGAAGAAAAGGAAGAAAACAGCAATGTTCAAAGATCTCCATTCACTTATAAAATGCATTGTATTAAGTGTCCGTATTCATGGACAATAATGACTAAAATATCTGATTCTCTCCTTATTAGGTTGATTTCAGACTTAGCACTTGTAGGGTATGTTAGGATAGCTATACTTGTTACAGACATGAAAAAATCTTTTTTTGTTGTTTTCAATTTTCTGATTTAGCAAATCACTGGTAGTGCCTTTAAATGATTTTCAAAGAAACAAATTAGCATTGAATTTTGTATTTGCATTTTTTCCCACTTACTATTTTAGAAGTGATAATTTTTGTAGTTTAATTCTAAATCTGCAAATATAATATAACAGTGGTTAAAATCCTCACATGTACGTTCGTTTATTGCTGTTTCTTCATGCGCAGTATCTCGACTTCCCTGAAATCGGATAGCCTTTGTAGCAACAAACACTTCCCCCAAGAGACCCTTATATGAGCAAAATATTTTGAAGTATAATTATCAGAAAGATAATTGCCATTTTGAGTTTTGAATTGGATCAGATACACGTAATCGGGAGTATATGATGACGTTGCCCCAAAACATTCATGATTGTGATTGGCAAACAATCAAGTTCGTACAGACAAAATTAAAATAAAATTCACTCTCGAATATAGGCAATTTAAGTCTAGTATAAAACAGTTTTTAAAGTTTTAGTGTATTTTTAGAAATGCTTTCGACGTCTTATTCTCAATTAAAAATTAAGTGTTTGAATTTCACAAATAATTGGGAATTAGATCAAAGGTGTTTACTTTTGAGATATGAGTTTTTAAGTGGACAAAATTTCAATATCGGCCGCTTGAGAAACAATAAAATTACATTAGAATAAGCATTAAAATTTCAATTTGCAAAGTACATTTTCGTCCTTAACTTTTGAACAAGCTCTGATTATGTGTGTCAAACAAAAGCAATAGAAAGATTTTTTTCCTCATTTCAATTTGTACTTTTACTTTTACAAAGCAATTCCCACCTAAATCCCAAACTTTGCATATGCCTGGTTTTACATTGCAGTTTTGGTAATTATTGGCAAACCACCCTGTAAATTCTAAAATTACAGTTGTATCACCTTTAATTGGTTAACATCCTCACTGGTATATATCTGACTGTAACCCCACATGATGTCACCCTCATGATTTTGTTTTAGAGTCGTCGGCTTGTTTGAAACCCCTGTCCGCATCGCGTTGTCCCGGACATCGCCACGTCTGACTGAAATCGTCAGTGCATGCTAGTGCTAAAGTTTAGATAACAGGCAGTGGTGATCGTCCTGGCGTGTTTACTCATTATTTATAACCCGGCCAGATATTACCCCGCGTTTTGTTTGCTCTCTCTCTCGGTGTCCATTGGAAATTTGCGGGGTGTCACAACATGGAGCTGAAAGCGTATTTCATTGAATGCTCTGCACAGTGAAGCAGAGTGCTGTTGTCTTAAGGATTTGCTTCAGGGAATCGGCTTTTTTATTAGGTGAATTGCGTCATGTTTGCTAAATGAGCGCGATAATTGACTTGTTATTTCAGTGGGTGCAGGGCGTCCATGATTTATTTGGGGGGGTCAGGGCTTTGAAAAAGTGGACCTTTTTGTAAAAGTGGACCCAACCCCTAAAATGGCACTTTTTTGACTCCTTACCATTTCATCACCAAAAAGTGGACTTTCTTGTTAGAATTTTTTTAAAATTTTCCTTTATCAAAGAATTCAGCAAAATGGTTGACCTTTTTTGCCCCTTTGTGGAATAGCTGGGTTTGATCCCAGGGGATGGGTGCAGAGGTTTGTGAAATCTTCAGATGTTTTCATTCAATTTTTGTGATTTTGTCTCTACGACATTTAGACCTTTTTTTCTATATCATAACTGTTTAGCCATACGGTATATCAAATTATTTACCAATATCTATACCAAAAACTTATCTTCATTAGTGTATTTCAAACAAGGGCACCTAATATGACAAACAGATCACAATGGACTTACACATTGGTGGTACATTTTAGTCCGACCTATTGTATTAACTTCCCATGTAACTCGGTTGCAATAGAGTACCAAGCGGGGGGGGAGACTAAACTTTGGTTTTGTTAAGGAGGGGGGTTCGTGTTGAACTTGGGAGCATAAGAACTGAATTATGGAATAGGGAACTTAATTTTGGGGCCAAATTAGAGGATGTAGAGCTGAAGGACTGGCAACAATTTCCAAAATTTTGAGTTTTGTGGTAAAGTAGGGATCTTAAAAACTGAAAGCAAATACTTTGAACGGGGGTCTGAGAAACCGCAGAAATGCAACGGGGGTCTTGACTTCCCCTGCACATACCAAAAGCCTTACCATCTACCAAGGAGTACCAAAGAATACTCCAAGATAATAGAGGCTGGTATTCAGATTTTAATTTCAAATAGATTAGATACTCAATAGATTTTCTGACCTTGTATTCTACCGAAATGTCTTAAAAGAAAAAATGTTATTTTGAATTGCTATATTTCAATGTAAACCTAGGCTGAATTTGTCTTTGCTGCCTATACAAATTAGAAATTGCACAATTTTTTGTACCATAAGCAACATTTCTCAGCTTAAATACCTCCTATGGGGATATTTTTAGGGGAGCATTAATTACATCAGGCAAAATCAAACTTCAATTTTTTTAGGGTACCTGATATGTGAAATCTCTCCGTTGCACCTTAATAAATATTACTTAGCCGGCAAATCGAGGGGGTTGGGGTGGGGGTCCACCACCCCCATTGACTCATTCCCCACATGAGAAAGCCATTTGCCTTTCATGTCAGATGCTCTCTGCATGTCCTGGATTCCCTTTGTTAGCCCCCCCATCAAACAGTGGCCCTTCCATCCCTAGGGAGGGCGGGCAGGTGTAGTGGCTTATCCAATAGACGTCCCCGGGTTCAATCCCCTGCGGATCCTGTGTCGTACGTGAATTTGGTTGCCGATCCATACCCGTTCTCACAGGTTTTTCTTCGAGAACTTCGGTTTCCTCCTGCATCTAAGAATCGCCTCTTCCCATATTGCCTTCCTTGTCGTTCTGAGTTACTCGGTGTGTTGTAGCAGCCTAAGCTGCTCCACAGCGGCGCCCGGAGCACTCGGTGGATTTTTGTGCGTTATAAGAATAAATTTATTATTATCTATTATTAAGAAATCAACACACCATGCCAATTATGATTATATCATCAATAGAAAGCTGGTGACCTTAGGAAATGCACAAATAATTTCAATTTTTATCTGCTTTTATAAAGCTTTGGGGGCTAAAAACTGTCAAGATGTTATGTATTTCCTGTATTTCAATACACCCAAAAGCGCCCAATGGCCTTATTATAAATGCATACGTCATTTCGTTATCACCTGACACGTAATTCACAGTGCCAAAATTAACACGACTTGGTTATGGTTCGAGTCGTGATGTTTACTGTTAACAATATGTGTCGAACTCGTGGTTTAACGCCGGCATTCTGTATGTAATTAACATTGTTACTTAATATTGTGAAAACACCTAGACTTCGGTGAGGTTAAAAAATCCATTTCGCTTTGTGTAATAAGCTCTAAATGTAAAAATACCTTCGTATGTATGTACAACAATATCCTCTGAGTGCAAAAATGAAGCATATTTAATGTTCAAAATGAACATAAAGGTTTAAACTTATGTAAATCTGCTTATATTTGTCAAATTGATCCCGGAAAAATTACACGATGCCGTGACATGTCAGGTTTTTGACAAGTAAGCTCATTCCCTTCCCCCCTCATCAATCCGCGGAAGCGCTTCATCCGCCCCAACCTGACTCAAACACAGCAAGCGTCACACGAAATTGGGTTCCCATGCCTAAGAATTACGTGTACGCACACTTTTTTTTGGCACATGCGGTATTAATTCACATTGCTCACCTTAATACAAGTCATATAAATTTCTAATCAATCTCGCACAAATAACAATGATAGTAACCTTATTCAGATTGAATACCGATCAATTTATTTACCTCTCAATAAAATTTGTTGGATTTCTTTTTCAACAACTGTTCAAAATGCTTGGTACTTAACGCTGTTTATGCATCACCCCACGGTATCCCCGGTACGTATCACCTTCGTTCGTGTCCTCAAACGCCGGGGTATTTCTCACACCGGGAAATAACCCCTGGCATCTCTTCGCGTATCCCGGGTACTTCCTGACGATGAATATCCCATTCTGATTCTCATGCTGCAAAATTACTTCATAACTGGTTTGCTACACTAATCCTGATTTGATTTAAAGATCTGTCAAAGTGCTTGATGTAAGTGTTTTCCCTTATGAAATTGTCCTGGTATGCATTTTGTGGCGCTGCCAGCTATGACCACTTTGCAATCCATTGTGTGTGTTGTGTATGGAGGTGTGTCGTATGAGTCACTAAAATGTTAAGTTTTTATGGAGCGGCCCATAGTTTTAATCTTTGAATATAGTGAGGCGAAGCTGACGAACTGCAAAATTTCTCGTGCCGTTTGTGATTTGAACAAGGTTTAGCGCCTATTTACAACATACTTTTCTGTTAGAAAAACACCAGGGCTCCTGTTCCACATACTTCCAAGCACTTCCACCCATCTTTGAAGATTATTGACATTGGCAATTAGTGTCAAACAGGTATGAGATGGTCTGCAAAAAAAAAACAACAATCAAAATTATTAGTCATAGTGTTCTTTTTGGGCCGGCCTGGTCAGTGTGTCGATATAGAACTATATAGGCCGATAGCTGAATTCGGGTAATTTGAAAATGTTATTTAACCTGAATCAATTTTAGCAGGCTGAATCAATGAGTCTGGTGATAAATAGCTCATGGTAGTGAAGTAATGAAGGTCAAGGGTTCTGCTGTCAATGTACTTTGAACTGCTGGCAGTCAGTTAATGTCAAGATTTTGAACCTATTTGCTGAGTTAATATATACATGTACTGTGTTGTAACAAGGATTTTTGTATGGGTAGCGAAGGGACTGGTAACGTTGTAAACTGCAGATCTGTCCAGCAGTTCATGGGTTCCCTACACCCCTTAAAATTAATTCTACCATTAATTTTTGAGAATATCTACGACAATAATAGAATTTGATGTTACCAAAAACAAACATTGTCCCAAGGGGTCGTTTGGCGGCCATCTTGGATCAGACAGAGATCAGTCCGTATAAAAATGGTGTGAATTAGTGAAAAGTAGCTCAACTGATTCCGTTTCATAATAGGGAATCAGAACAAATATTATACATAAGGAATCATAAAAATTTACTTGACATCTTTTGGATTGCATTACAGAGATATGGTGTGCAAAATGCGATACAGGTCGTGCACTTTTGATTCTTCATTGTAATGGTCTTCAACTTCAAAATGCAGGATCGTGACAATTTGAGTCAAATTGTGTTTTGTCAAGATCCATGCATTTTGAAAGTGTGTCCATGTACAATATGAAGAATTCATAAAGTGCAATGACCTATCACATTTTCACAAGCTCTCGGTAATTGAATATCATACCCATATGATCTGAGACTAATAGGGGAATGAAATAGAGGCTGAGTGTCGGGACGTAAACACCTGTCGTGGCTTCCTCCATGGCATTGACCGGGCCCGGGGCCCATGATTTGATTCCCACCCAAGAGAAGATTGTAAAGAAGAAGTTTTAGAAGATTTCACCATGTTACATTTATTCCCCGGGAGCGTCTAGAGATGAGACGGGTGTTTGGGCTAATCAAGCATTGTACGGTATGTCTAAAGAACGGCCCAGGATGTCTTCTTTCCAATACCCCTGTCATATACCTAGTGTCACAATGGACTGAATAACACGCCATTTATTGTCCGCAAGGTTGAAATTGCATGGGACAAGTAGCATGTTATGTGAGATTTGACCACAAATTTAGAGATTTTGACCCACAATTATGCTCCTGGGCACAAGTTGTACCGGTGTTAAAGTTGTGACGATCGTTCACACTAAGTCCGGTAATTCTCTTAACAGAATAAAGTGATACTGCTCTTGTGATAGCACGCAAGTTTGAAGTGTGTAGAAACTGCAGATAATAGACTCGTAGGCACAAATGCAAATACAAATTCTCTGGCCTCCCCAAATAGTCTCATTTTTTTATTTTGAACATATTTACTGCAGTATGACCCAATGTGCTTCTTCAGTGTTAGGGCAGGTTGCAGATCACAGATAATATCTCATAGGGGACTGAACGTTTTGTTCAACCTGGTAACTTTGTGTTATAGTGCTCAGCCCCGACTTTTTCAGGGGGGGAGGGGGAAAAAATGTCCCCTACCGAAACACAATACTGATATTCATTTTCGGTTTCAATAATTAAGGCATATCATTGTTTCCTGTACTTTCAGTGTCTACTCCAAACTATCTTTTTCTTAGATGGCCCCAAAGTAAACCTTCTGTTCACCCACATCATCAGATAAAACTCGCTGACCCAAGGGCGTTATGCGTAATCACGCTTAAGGATCCCTATCGTGTGATGTTCCCAAAAACAGGTACACAGCAACCCCAAAGAATTCTATGCCCTAGGCCAAGCAATCTGAAGGGAACTTTGATGGCATCCGCCTGGCTCTGGCCAGGGTGTCTGGTGGCAGATAGGAGAGGAGGGATACAATCTAAAGTCTGCTGAATGGCATAGCCTTTGAAAAGTCATGCTTAACACGGAGGAACCTAAGGTCCAATAGGATCCCTAAAGTAAGTTAGCTACAGTATATTTGTGGTACTTTGGAACAAAACTATTCTGACGGTGGATCAAATATAAACTGAAATAAAGGGGTTGTGTTTATGTTTTCTACAGAGTGTAGAGTTTTCAAATTAAATATTCCGGCGTAACTGCAGATCTCTGATTTAGTCGATAAATAGTACTCACCATGTGGATATTGGATGCTGGACCGTACTAATGTATTAGTACTGCCTTCCTTTAAAACACTTTCCCTGGACCAGTGGGAGTTCTGATTAATACCCTTGGAAACTTGATAGCGGCTTTGGCAAATACAGTATTACATTGATACTCTTATTTTTCATATATTTTTATCTTTTTTACCTCTTTTCGGAGTCCAGGCCCGCAACTGAACATTTTGCGTTATTCGATTCCGTTATCATGATATGGAAGGATAAAACTACAGATTGATAATTGTGGGCCAATTTTCGAATTCCCGCTGGACATTAACTCGTGTGTTTAACACCATGGCGAATTTTCATGCAAAAATACTGTTACAATGGCCATGAACGCATGCACCCGCAGACAAGAACACACAAGATTTGAGTGCGATTTGGGGTCTGTCTTTCCTCTTCTGCATTTCACTTCCACCCAAATAGCGATAAATGTTGGTGAATATGTTCTTGATCCTTGTAGATTCGAATAATTGAATTCGGCTTCAAAGTGTGACATACATATGAAAAATCGCGCGTTTTACGAACCGTGCCCACAGAATATTTACAGCTGTAACGAGTGAAATCTTCCGCGCAGGTCAGGTTGTGCACCAAACGCGCATGTAGACTTGATCAAATCTTGGGACTGGCACCAGCAGTGTTGTACTGATGATATATGGTTAGATGAGTTTTCTTTTTCTTTTTTGCAGTTTTTGCCCGAGGTTATGCATCAAATGATTGATGCCTCAGATCATGACCTTCTACCGTCGTATTAACTTCACTGCAACGCACCCTGCTGATACTCTGTATAACTTTATCTTTTCTCGCTCCTAGGTCCAGTGAGGCCCTCTTACTGCCCTATCGCGGTAAAGTACTAGCTTGTTCTGAAATACCATCAGAGTCGCACTTTGATAATTGTGACTTATTTGGATTGGCCAACTTGATTCTGATGTCAAGAGTTCACGCTAAGCTTTTCCATTAATGGTATGTTTAAGTATTCACTATGGGCTAGCTACTTTGACCCAAATCCGGGGAAAGTGGAAAGTAAACATGAATTTGTTTGACCATATGATTTTAATTAATTTGGGTGTGATAGAATTTAAAATTCATTTGTAAACAATTTCTATTCTTCACGCCTTTTTGTGTCATTTATGTGTATATGTAGCCTATATGTGTAGGATATTTTGTTTTTTTTAAAGCCATCAGTGATTCACATAAAAAAAGACAAAATAGTTGAAATTTGCGTCAATAGCTTATAAGTGAAGTGAATGATAAGTTTGTAGAATCACAGCAGTTACTAATTTTTGCAAACTGAAGATTTCCAGAAAGGAAGAAAAAAGAGGAGGAAAACAGCAAGTCAAAGATATGAATCTCCATGAACTTCTAAAAATGGCCATTGTAGTAGCGTCCTATGTCATGGACCTAATAATGACTCTCTATAAAATATTGGATGCTCTCCTATTAGGTTGCTTTCACGACTTATCATGTAGGGTATGGTAGGATACTTGGTACCAGACATTGAAAAAAAAAATTTTGTCTTGATTTTTTCAATTTTCTGATTTGCAAATCACTGATATGATAGTGCCTTTAAATAATTTCAAAGAAACAAAATTAGCAAGGAATTTTGTACGTTTCACTATTCCAGTACTATTAGAAATGGATAATTTTGTCCTCGCCGGAACTTTGTTCGGCAGAGACTTGTAATCACTTTTCTGTCAGTTTGTCGTCTGTCCGTCTGTCTGTCGGGCTGGCTGTCTGTGTCTGTTGTGTGTGCCTGACGTCGGTGTTCACGGGATGTGTACGATTTATCTGAGTTCCGTAAGGTCTCTGATGACGAACTTGGTGGAAAGGAAGCGGGTCCACGAGTTCTCGACCTGATTAGATTTTGGGGCGTAAAATATGCTAAATTACGATCTAATTTGCATAATACGAACACTTTCCCGCAAGGCTTGTGGTACAAAGTTTTGGCGTTCCGTAATGGCATGATGATGATTAACTTGGGGGAGGGAGCGGGGTGGGGAGTTCTCGAACGATAGATTAGGGACGTATTATTCGGGCGCAAATAGTATGCAAATGAGCAATTATGATTGCTAATAAAACAGCGTAATGCTATAATTTAAAACGTACATGATACGACGAAAAATTCCTTCACTGCCTGGAAGCCTCTCATGGTGCTGCATCTTTTCCCAATTTGAGCGGGTGGGATACAGCGGCGTAGGTATGCAAATGAGTAATTAACTATGCGTAATTACGTATCTCTGAAACCGTACATCGGATAGGCAAAATTCCTCGCTGCATGAAAGATACTAGCATGCATCTTTTGGGTGAAGCATTATGGTCAAAGTTGGCATGTGGGACGATTATATAGGGGCAGTTTTTGATACAATTGATCAATAAATAGGCAAATGCTGTATCACTGAAATGGTCATTGGAATGCAAATTTCCTTCGCGACATGAGACTGCTATGCCGTACATCCTTTGTATGAATTCCAATTGCGGCCAAAGTTCAACAGGGGATCAGTAAAGGGCATTGTTGCTGCAATTGATCCATTAAAATCTGCGTTAAATTGCTGTCTCGCGAGATTGGTACATTGGCTATGAAAAATTCTTCGTAATGAGACTACCTATATGTAAATCTTTTGTTGTGAAAATAATTGTGGTCAACCTGCCTGGGGGCCACCTTAAAGGGGCCTTTTGATTTCTTAAACTGCAACTCTAAGGCTAAATGCTGGGTCCATTTCAACAAATTTTCGACAGGTGGTCAATGGGACAGTGTGAAACTACTACACCTTCAAAAGAATTTGATTCAGGAGTGTGTTTACCTTACATAATAGGTCGCATGTGTTATTTGGCAGTATATGGCTGAGTGTGTGTGATTGGTGGTGTACAAACACAGAAAGACTTATCAAAGGGGGGGGGTTACACCACAACAAAGGTATTAACACACTAATATATAGCTAGTCGAGGTGCCCATGTTTTCATTGAAATGGTTTTTCTATTCTGGTCAGTCTTTTGGGGTGCCAGCCTGTTTACATTCTTGGAAAGATTGAAGAAAATACGCAATTGCGCTTTCACCCACTTCTGGGACACCGTAGGGCGACTCCAATTTAAACGTGTCACTGATTTTTCAAAAATAGGGTTGCCAAATTGACTAAATTTCATATTTTATAAATTAATGAATTAAGGGAGTTTTGCAGACTTGTCATGATTAATATATCTACAGGAAAATGTTGTGGCCCTGGGTGGGGTTGGTGTAAAATGAAAGAGCAGGAAATAAAGAAAATAATCATAAATTGCAAAACACGTGGGGGGGGGGTGACACCTCCTACATCTCTGGATTATGATTATGTTTGGGACATTTCACAATTAATATCTCCAAAAGGAAAATGTTGCGACTTATGTGGGGATCAAATGAAAGGTGAGAAAGTTATAGACTATCTATAAATGCAAACCGGGGGTGCTACTAACCTCTCTCCTGAGGCTTCATGTGGGGGACTGTTCAGCTTAATATCTCCACAATGGAACGTTGGCCCTAGGGTGTGGTGTCAACTGAAAGAGTGAGAGGTATAGAAATTACTATACCATGCCAACCCGGGGTGGTGTGTCTCCTACATCTAGTTAGCTCTGTGAGGCCTTATCATGATTAAATAGCCACAAGGAAAATGTTGTGACCCGGGGTGGGGTCAAATGAATGAGCAGGAAGTAAAGAATACTAGTAAATGAAAACAGGGGTGCTGCTACTCTAAACAGTTACTCTGACTGATGCTCGTGGGGGGGTTCAATTGCAAGAGATGACTATATCACAATGGGAAAATGTGGGACGCCCTAGGGTTGGTGTCAAATGACATAGGGGGAAGTAAAATAGTAAGGCAATTGGACGTTTATTTGGTGCACAATTTTTTGGGGGACACCTGACTCACACGTTGCACTTGTGTGCTGCTTCTTGTCTTACAATTAAGCACGAAAGCAGGCGAGAGCGGACTTGTGGGTCGCGACCGCCTGTTGTAGGTCAATCTCTAAATCGCAAATATAATATTTAACAGTGTTAAATCCTCACATATTTCGTTTATTGCTGTTTCTTCATGCGCAGTATCTCGACTTCCCTGAAATCGGATAGCCCTTGTAGCAAACAAACACTTTCCCAGGGACCCTTATATGAGCACAATATTTTGAAGTATAATATCAAAATCGTATCAATTGCCATTGTGATTTTGAATCGGGTACAAATACACAGTAAAGGAGTAGCAGCTATGCGACGTTGCATCATGCTTGTGCATGGGCAAACAATAAAAGTTCCGGACAAATCAAAATAAACTTCCTCTCAACGATTATCAGCAATTAATCTAGGTAACACTGTTTTTAACATAAGTGCCCCGGGGGGGGGGGGGTTCCATAGTAACCCAACAGAGTGATGTTTTGCGATTCTCGGTTACGCAATCAAATTTTTCAAGGAGTTTTTTGCTAATGGTCTGATTTATGATTAGCTTCTCTGATACAAAAAAATTTAAATCCGCCCGGCTTCATTAGAATATTAGGTCGGGGGTCCCAGGAACCCCCCTTGGGCACTAACGGAGTGAAAAAACAGATATTTATAATTAAAAAATTAAGCAATTAAATCTGGGCTTTATTTGCTTAGATATATACCTTAGGCATGGTAATAATTAAAATTAATATATTAATCAAATAACTTTACATGCTGCTAGCATCAATTCTAATTTGTCTTGCCGTCGCTCTCTTACTTTAAAAGTTCTAGGGAGAAAAAATAAGGCGATTTTGAGTTTGTGAGAAAATACAAGTTGGTAGAAATTGGCTTATATGTTTGCAATGATTATTAATTGGTTCTTCTTAGAGTGATATAATGAATTATTTGGTTCAAAAACTCATATGGACGTTGCGGAGGATGGAAATGTTATTGAACCACTCTGTTCGACGAGGACAATTCAACTGCCTGTACGGTCTACGTCAAAGGCGGATTTTCATTTATTGTGGGTAATGTTGTTCGTACGTGACCACCATATTTGTGTTAGTGTCTGATCAACTGACCACGGGAAGTGGTGCATTGAGTTGGGTCCTAGGAACCCCCCACCTTGGGCACACTCACGGAAAGTTTTTTTAGTGGGCACTGAAGTGTGAAGTTTTAGTGTATTTTAGAATAGCTTTTTTTTTTACTTGATATGCCATTAGAAAATAAGTGTTTGAATTTTCACAAATTGAATTGTGGAATTAGACAAAAGGTGATCTACTTTTTGAGATGTATGAATTGTGTAAGTGACAAAAAATAATAAAATTTTCCTTATTTGGTCATATTTGAGAAATTTAACATATACATTAGAATAGAGCATCAAAAACTTTCAATTTCGTGAAGTTAATTTGTCCATAACTTTGATGGAAAGAGCTCTGATGGGTCAAACCAAAACGCAATAGAAAGATATTTTTCCTCAATGTAATTTGGTAGCTTTTATTTAGCCTTCTGAAGAGTGCAATTCAACCTTAAATCCCAAAACTATGCAGTGCATGGTTTTCACATTTGCGGTGAGTATTAATTGTAACCCACCCTTTTAAATTAAAAATACAGCTTGGCTCATCTTAAAGGTTGGCAACGCGAGATTTCAATAACAGGGCCCTGAAAAATGTGAAAATTCTGATTTTGCATGCGTTGTAACGCTTCTTCAAAAAATCCCCACTGAAAGCTGAGAATGTTCTTTGGTACAAAATTGCTGAAGAATTCTAATTTCCTATAGGGTAAATACCAAATTCAGCCTATGTGTTATATGAAATATAACAGATGCAAATCACTGTGGTTTTCAATTTAAGTATTTCTGTGGCAAAATAAAAGGTAGGAAATCTATATTGAGATCTATTCTCTCTATGAAAATCACTACAGATCCAGAAAAACACCTTTATAATGGGGTGACATCCTTATGTATATCTGCTTGTGAACACCCACACTGATGGTCAATCCGTGATGTTTTAGTCGTCGTTCTGTTTGTAAACCCTGGTGCATCGCGTGTCACCGGACACGCAAGTCTGACCTGAAAGAGTTAGGCATGCTAGTGCTAAAGAAGTGTAGATAACAGGCTGGTGAATCGGCTGGGTTGTTACATCAGTTATTTATACCGGCAAGATTTTACCCACCCCCCCCAGGAAGGGGTTGGGTTTTTTGCTCTGCGGTGTCAGGTGAAGTGTGGGTGTCACAACATGGAGCGGAAGCGATTTCATTGAATGCTCTTCACAGTGAAGCAGAGTGATGTTGTCTCAGGATTTGATAGGGCAACAGGCTGTTTTCTTGGTGAAGTGGCGTAATGTTCTAAATGAGGCGAGAAATTGAATCTTGTATTTAGTAGGGTGGCAGGGCCGTACGCGGGAGATATTATTTTTGGGGTGGGGGCTTGAAAGTGGACTTTTTTTTGAAAAAAGTGGACCCTAACCCCCTAAAATGGTGCTTTTGTTGGACTTCGTGCGCATTTCATCACCAAAAAGTGGACTTTTCTGCTAGAATTTTTAACATTTTTAAACCTTTCATACAAATTCAAGCAAAAAGTGGGGACCTTGCCCCTTTTGAGGAATAGCTGGGTTTATTCCAGGGGAGGGGTTTTGGGGGGGGGGCGAGGTTGTGAATAAAAATCTATCGGATGGGGCTGGGCCAGTAAATTTTCCATATTTGTGATTTTCTCTACTAAATTTAGACCTTTTCTATCCATAGACATGTTTAGAAAGTACGGTTTATCAGTATTAGTACCAATATCTATACCAAAAAAGATCTTCACTAAGGTATTCAAAAATCAAGGGCAACCTACATATGACCAAATAGAAAAAAATTGACTTACACATGGGGGTACCTGTTAGTCAGATATGAGTACTCACATTGTACTTCAGTTGCACGAGTACCAAATGGGTGGGGGGGGGCACGTAATTTGGTTTGGTCGGGTGTGCGTGTTGGACTTGAGAGCATATAAGAACTGAATTATGGAATTGGAAACTTAATAATTTTGGTCCAATGTAGCGGATTTGGAGAGTGAAGGATGGCAAAAATTCCAAAAATTGGGAGGTTGTGGTTAAAGTAGGGGTCTTAAAAGGTGCATGATTACGATCGTCTTTGGGACCACCCGAATTGTCCCGGAAAGTAGTATCGATTTGAATCAGATGAAAGGCCGTATTTTCTCATCTGTTCCTGAAATTTGAGCCCTCACATCCCTTTCATTCCCAAGATATAAACAAAAAAAACGCAGTTTTAATGGTTAACCATCAATCTTAGCACAGATTGAATAGGGCTTTGCACTGATTATTGCGTCTACCATCAAATTCAAAACTGCAAGTTGGTTTCCCACGGTACTTGACGGGGTGCATGTGCAAGTGCCAGGCTCTCATATCAAGTAGAGAACACAACACACATAAATCGGAACAAGCACCTTTAAGAACTACAGCATACTTGAACTGGGGTCTGAAGAACTGCAGAAGAGAGGCAAACTGGGGTCTTGATGACTGCCCCCGCACATACCAAAGCTTACCAAGGAGTACCAACTGGTGCTCCAAGGTTAAATGATCTGGTATTGAATAAATATTACCAGTGGCAAATTGAGGGGGTTGGGGTGGGGGAAGCCCCACCCCCAATTAGAACTCATTCTCCCACATGAGAAAGCCATTTGCCTTTCATGTAAGATGCTATCTGCAATGTCTGGATTCCCTTCTGCGATGCCATCCCATCAAACAGTGCCCCCTCCCCATTTGAAATATCCAGTCATGCTACTGAAAAATTAAAGTGTTACATTCTCTTGTATTTTCATCATACATTGACGATTGTCTTTTCTGTGTCATCTTCTTTTACATGTGCTGTATTTCCTGCATTTTGGATATCTCAAGGTAAGAAACACATTCATACTGACCTCCTTTATGGTAAAATTTGAGCAAAAGGGACAATTTGGTGGAAACATTAACCTTTGCAATATTCTGAAACATGGCCAGAAAAAAATTACACATTTGCCCATATCACTTGACTCATTTTTTGGCCATTGAAAGTTGCCAACAAATGTTAACCACATAGATGGTGTTGCTTGTTTTCTTAGAATTCTGACAAAAATGCTGCCCTTTAGCACAAGTAGCTATTGCAAAAGAACTTGAATTTTACCATAAGCAATTATTTGCAAGTGTAAAGAACACTTTTTTGCCAGCAACACAAATTTAATCTTTCAGACAAGGCATTCAAAGAGAAATGGATTTGTAGCAATTATTTTTTATAAAATTGATGCAATTCTTGAATTTGCTACAAGTAAAGAACAAAGTTTCCTGTTTTCTAAAGCATGGTTTGCCATCCCTGCTCATGGGACTGATGTGCTGGGGGTTCCAGAACCTTCCTGTGTTCAAATCCCACCCAAGATGTCCAGTCTTCTTTAGCTTCTATCCCTTTACCCTTTCCCTTCCTCTCGGCTAGAAACGTGAACAGTGTTAGGGTTAGGCTACCCTTTTTTCAGGTAAGAGCTACCATAACCCAATCACAACCAAAACCCGCTGAGCTGAGGCTAAGTCCAAAAAGATGAGATGACGTCATCGTACGAACACACATATGGGCACCCTCGTGGCTTGCCATCCCTGCTCATGGGACTGGTGCGCCGGGGGTCCCGGGTTCAAATCCTACCCAAGATGTCCAGTCTTCTTTAGCTTCTATCCCTTTACCCTTTCCCTTCCTCTCGGGAGATAAGCTAGAAGTGAGAACAGTGATTAGGGTTAGTGTCTCCTCTGAAGGATGCTTTTGTGATTCATTTGCCCAATTCCAAGTGAACCGTGGATGAGAGCAGTATGGTAGTCTGATTCTTACAAAGTTGGTATCAGATAAAATTCCATGAACTGATACTTGAAAAATAAAGAAAGTATACAAAAACGGGAATTATACCTTATCAAAACAGGGAAATTGCGACACAGGCAAGCACCCTAAATGCTAGGCCACTGGAAAAATCAGATTTCTTTAGACATTGAGGTTTCTCAAAATCTGTGTTTTAAACACAGAATCCTGTAAAATTTCTCCATTTTCCATAAAACTGAAAACATTGGTCTTTAGCTACAAGGAAAAGTTGGCAAATGGAGTTGATTTATAGTCAAAGTGACTTATTCATCATGAGTACTGAGTTCATTAACTTGGGTCAGTGTTTCTGTGGGTAGTTTAAATGTTTAAATGAGGTTATTCATTGATATACAGAAGAGTGAAACCGTAGTTGTTCGATGATAGTCCCACTGGTTTTTGAATTGAAAAAAAAAGTCGGAAATGGGTATGGGATTACGATCAAACGCAATCCGAAACTGCAGTGGCATAACCAGACCTTTGCAATGGGGGCAGAAGGGGTGTCGAGACATTTTCTGAGGGGGCCAATTTTGGTCCTTCTCCATAGACACTGTGCAAATGGTCAGTTCATTTGGGGGGCTGGTGGGGGGCTCGGCTTCTGAGCAGGGGGCTTGCGCCCCCCACTGGTTATGCCACTGCGAAAACTAAAAAATAGAGTCAGAATACCCATTCTAAATTCACTAAATATATCCAAAGGTAGAGTATACAATCTAAGAACTCATTGCTAGTGTTCATATCCAGATCTAATGTTCATTTGCCTTGATATCTTGAGTATTCCTGGTACGAGAACGGTAACAGAACGCGATATATTGCATGGTTACTTTGGGCGGTAATACCGCTTGTATTTACCAGGTTTACACCTTCAGTACATAGCATTCAATGTTAAGTCACTTACATTGTAAAGGGTATGGGCAATGAGATGCATTATAATTTATAGAATTATACGATTTTGGTCTTAGCTATACAACAAAAATTGAGTACAAGTTTCACAATAAAAAAAAATCAGTAATTGTTCACTGTAAAAATAAATGTCGAATACATATAGTAGAGAAGTATTGACATCCTTTTTGGCATATGGTGTTGTGAGTAGTAGGGTCAGTGCTTTAATAATCAGCTTGTAATCAACAGGTGGAAACAGTTCACACCTTTGCTCTGACTCCATCATGGTTCATTTGTAGTATACAGTGAGCTAAACTGAAGTGTGAGTAGGGCTTTAACAACCAGGGACTTGTAACCAGTCATCCTATAATAATAGCATATCTTTATTTAATAGGATTTTGTGATTTGATTATTTATATGCTAACTTTTGTTTTGTTTTTGTCAAGTGTTCTGGAAAAAACTGACAGTTTGAAAGGGTCAGAATTTGGTTATTGTGGAATACCTTTACATTGCATGCTTGTGCTTTTGTCAACAATTTGCACTCTTGGAGCCCTTAATCCCCTGGGGTACTCAACACATGACCACATGGGGGTGTGCAATAAGTATGGGTCTCATTTTCAGCTTTCTGGTATGCATACTCACCACCAAGTTTTGTGGGAAACAAACTTGTGGTTTTGGTAGTAGAAGCAAAAATGTATATTGCAACATCCTATTCATTACAGTGCAAATATTGTTGGTTAACCATTAAAATGGCATCTTCTGAAAGAAGTGGATCGGCTAACATTTTAGAACGACAATGAGAAACATACAGCCTTTTATCTGATATAGAAATTGATACTACTTCCGGGTAAGTTGGGATTCCTAAATAAATTGTTGTGAAACTAGCTTCTTACACACAGGAGACGTACTGGTGTTCATCCATTTAAAAAAAAAAGATAAAAATTTACTTTTGACCCATTTATTGACTCACCCTTGACCAACACAACCAGTTAGTCATAATTCAAATTTATAGAGCTAGATCCAGGCAATTAAGTTTCAATTCAGTGCAGTGGCATAGAGATAAATCCATAAAGTGTCATGAAAAGGCAATTATTTTGCGACTTAGTGCGTTGGATCTGAAAAGATGAGAAAATGGATTGACAAAAGAATTTTAGGGCAGAGTGGGTTGAGTAGGGGACATGCTCCAATAACCATGGAAGCCATAGAAATGAAGCAAAGCTTGCATGTCGGCTTACTGATGTTGATATTAGCATTTTATTCAGCATAGAGAACTGCTTAAGACCAGACAAAAGAAGATAAATTATGTATCGGGTGTTGAAGTGTGAGAAATGAGAAGGTGTGAGGTTTTTATTTTCACAGTCCGGTATTGTTTTATCCTGCAAAAGTAATTTTAACAAAATTGAACATGTCACATCTGATTATAACATAATTTTCTATGTTTCATAGGAAAGAGCAGTGCTGTTTTAAAAATTGGACAAAAGATTTCTGGAAATACAATAAAATTCCCTCCACAAGAAATTCCCGTCAATTCTTATGTATTTCTTTATTTAAAGGACAAAGATTTCCTTCCAAATATGGAAATTTCCTGGGAATGTGGTTTCTAAGTTCCTCACTTTTTCCAAGCATGGAAAAAAACATTCCCAGCATGTTACCTTAAAGGGCATTTCGTGATCCACAGCCTCGTTCCCCCGGCTTACCTAACAAAAGTTGAGATTTTTATCTTATCTGAATCATTGGCGTAAGTATAGCATGTGTGCTTAATTTTACATGCAAATTTGATCTACTCTGGAAGAAATTTGGAATTTTGTATTTTCTGTCTGTAAACAGAAAGAAATTACAACAAAATAGCCTATGGGGAACCGTGATACAAAACAATTTCTCATAACATCAAACACCTCAACAAAAATCAACCAAAATTTTGGAATTAACCTTTTCTTGGGGATATCTAGTGAACTATAAACAAAACAATGCTAGGATCACAAAATGCACCTTTAATTCTAAAATTTCATTTGAATTCGAAATAAAATTTGAATGGGAATGATAATCATGGTATTAGTGACGAGGTTTACACTTGGTGAAGAGAGAGAGAGAGAGAGAGAGAGAAAAAAAGAAAAACGATTCAAAAACAAAAGTGAAAAAAAAAAATTAATGGCTTATTGCATATTTTGTAAAAAAGCAAAATGATGAAAAGTTTGTTTAGGTGAAGTTTAAGTGTTTTCTAGCTATCTTTCACACCCTGTCTAAAATCGGCATTAAAGGTGCAACGAGAGATTTCAAATAACAAGGGTCCCAAAAAATGTGAAAATTCTGATTTTGGCTCTGGTGTAAAGCTTTATATCAAAAATATCCCCATCTGTAAGGATTGAACTGAGAATTGTTTCTTTGGTACAAAAGTGTGCAATTTCTAATTTCGTATAGGAGCAAATACAAAATTCAGCCTATGTTTTCTATTGAAATATAAGCATATATACAAATCCCCTTTTGTTTTCATTTTAAGTTATTTCTGTAACCAAATAAAAGGTAGGGAATCTATTGAGCGCCAAATCTATATGAAATCACTACATATCACAGAAAATATGGATGACTTAAAATCTCTCGTTGCCCCTTTAAAGGCTGACTCAGAGAGTTCCCAATGAGGGCGCACTCCATTTTCAAACAATTTGTGTTTTTCCATGTACATAATATTTGTCCATATACTAATCATTGTGTAAAATAACTAAGCTCAAATCGAAGTCCTTCATATAGAAAATCACAACTTTGTGTTAAAATTCCGGATCCGGAATTTTTGTTATACACCGTATCCTATAGCACTGTTATACTGTGCATAATTGTTTACTCCATGAAAACGGAAAATCCGATTCATCTCTAACTTTGGAATTGAACATTTTAGGTGACTATCTTTAGGTTCTATAGGACTATTTTTAATTTCTACTCGAAATAATTATATTTCGAAATCTCTGAGTCAACCTTTAAGGGAGGTAAGTTTGTTTCATGTTGATGATAATTTTCACAGTAAAGGTGAAGGAAAGAAGGTGAAACAGTAGAATTTTGAGGCTATCAATTTTTGAGTGCAATGTGAGCTGTTTGTGTCCAACCAAGCCTGACACTAATAAGCTTTGAGATTCCCTCAGGTTGAATTAGATGATACTCACAGAGTCTCAATGCAATGTCAGTCACCATCTGGCCCTTCTTGAAAAACCAAGTTGCTGTTTGTCTTTTGAGTCAAATTACTCATTACTGGATTAGAGGAACAAATCCCCAACAGTGATGACCCACTGACAGTTGATACGATGGAATAAAAAAATAAGAATAAATTTATTCGTCATTTTCAGCACGGGTGGCTGGCATCATTGCAGGCAGAAATGAAATTTGGAGCGTTAAAATATGGTGAGATATCACATCCAGGAGGTGGGAAGAGTTTAGAGTATTGTTTGGCAACAGTTGATCCTTGTATATTATATTGGCGAGTTGGGAATGTTTGTACTTTAAAGTGGGGGTAGTCATTAAGAGAGGTCAAATATGGTGAGTTACTCATTATTGGCAGAGTTAGATATGGCAAAGTTTGGGATGTGGCGTCTTATGTTGATGTATTGGGGATGGTTTTAAAACCTTACAAAATTGAAGGCCTTTTATTAGAGTTTTAAATGTGGTGAGTTAATTCAGAGTATTGCAAGAGTTGTGTTTGGTAAACATTCTGGTTTGGTGTGTTACAAATAAAAGAAGTTTTGTACTTGTCAAGTATAGGAAGGGTAGTTTAGAGGGGTAAATATATGATATGGTGAGTTGTCACCTTCACATTCACAGTACAGAAAGTATTTTGATGCAACATACTATTCGTTGGGAAAAGCAAACAAAAAATTTTCTGATACTCTGTGGTAACTCGCCATATTTAAACTCTCGGAATAACCTGCCCTAATTCAAAATGTAAATCTTAACACCAGTCATAACACACCACATCACACTTTTTCTTAACGTAACTCTTCTAATACTCTAAAGGTAACAACTCACCATATTTGAACTCTCAAAATGACTCCCCACTTCAAGTACAAACATTTCCACTAATCACTACAACAGGCTACATCACAGCGTTTGCTAAATATAATTCTTCAAATGCGTTGCTTTTGAAGTTACAACTCACCGCATTTTAACTCTCCAAAAGACCTCCCTACTTCTAAGTACAACATTCACAACATGACTTTCCGTCGATTGATTTTTATTTCCGTCGGTTAATATTTTCTATATTATGTTCTCATTACATACAGCATATTTCAGAATCCTACATTGTGCAAATAAATTTGTCAGGTAGCATAGTTCATAATTCTAAAAATGATGTCCTATTCATTTGTATGTATAGTGTGGTAGCTAGCTGTAGCTATAATGTCTAATGGCGGCGCCCATGGCTAAGGGATGATTTTTTTTATTCGTATTAATAGCTATTAATAAATTCGATCCAACTGACTGACTGAGTTGTGTCTAACAGCTGACCTGGATGGTTTTGAACTAGGGTGGGATGGAAGCTAGCTACCAGGGGCGGAGATAGAACCTCCATGAAAGGCCTCCATGAAAGGGGTGGATTTGGTTATTTCCATACCATCACAAGTCTCTGTATTATTTTGGCCTGCTTTGTTCGACAGTAGAGTCTAGACCCTAATTTTGTTGACCTCCGTCAAGAGACATCCGTCAAAAATTACTGTTTTGATTGTCAGTATGTACAGGGGTGTGAGAGTTCCTTGTTTCAGCTGATTTCCTCATTTTCCAATGAAAAAGATAGTGTCAAATTTCAGCTTTTCTTGTATTTTCAGCCTATTTTTGGTACTTTACCCAATTTTGCAGTGTTTTTCCTTGTTTTTTTGCCTGTGGCCTCTCGCGCCCCTGTATGTACTGGGATTCAAATTAAATTTGGAATTAGGTACATTGGTTGAAACACAGGGAATTATAATTATGTTGTAATTCGGTTGGGGACTTTTAAGTGATTACTACCATAACACCTTGTAGGTGGATTCACCCCAAGATTTGAACCAGGAACCTTTGGGAACAAAGACAAACACCTAGATAGCTAATACTAGCCATAGGCATCACATACTCAATAATCTACCACTAGGTTTACACCACTTGCCCCTGTAGCTATTATCCACCGACTCCCATTCAATTCCATAATATTTGGGCTTCTAGTTTCTCCAACCATTCAACACCACAGTAAATTGTGTTTATTTTGAGACACCATGTGGATGCCAAGAAGACAACCCCTCCAGGGGCATCTATGGGGTATAAAGGTGAGGCTCATCACACCATCCCCTGTTTATCCGATACCTTGATTGGGTTTTTGGTGTCGATGGCTGGGGTGAATCATGGCTGATGTGTGAGAAGGGAAAGCATCTACTATTAGCATGTTGCCAACTTCTACCCTTGTCTCCCAAAGATAGTCATTAGTGTGTATCACCAAAAATAATATTATATGGGGCACAGGTTTCCAAAAGGCCTATAAATCATGGTAAGACACTCATCTCCAAGATGAAAGTGTCTACTATTGAAGGTGCATTTCGTGATTCCAGCACCTTCTGTTTTATTCATTTTTCACTAGATATCCTTGATAAGCTTATTCACGAAATTTGAGTAGATCCCGATCTTGTGGTTTTGTGTTATGAGCAATTGCTTGTTTCCCACGGTCCCATAGACCACTGTGCTGTAACGAACAGAAAATACAAAATTGTGAATTTCCTACACACACGACCAAATTTGCACGCAAGATTAGGTACACATGGATTACTAAGGCCAACTTTTTCGAGGTAAGTCGGGGGGACGAGATTGTGGATCACGAAATGCCCCTTTAACATGTTGCCAACTTCTTCCTTTGTCACCCAGAGATAGTCATTAGTGTGTATGACCAAAAATAATAGTGATCATTTATGGTGCACAGGTTTTCAATATAAATCATGGTGAGGCACTCATCTCCAAGATGAAATTGTCTACTATTAACATGTTGCCAACTTCTACCCTTGTCACCCAAAGATTAGTCATTAGTGTGTATGACCAAAAATAATAGTGATTATTAAATGGTGCACAGGTTTCCAAATATAAATCACAGTGAGACACTCGTCTCCAAGTCATAAATAGCATAACAGAAAAACTACTAGTGCCAGCTACTATGTGTATGACTGTGCCATTCTGGCATCTCTGTTCTCTAATTAAATTGTACGGTGAGAAATTATATTTAGTATCATCTGTGAAGATTTCTTGCAATTCAATCACTCAACTTCTTGTTTAAAGCCATGAGTACTTCGAGCTGATTGGTCACAATGTAACTTTTGTGATTTTTGTAGCCAATCGGGAATGTAGTACGAATGGTGGTAGGGATGAACATGGTTAGAGCTTAAATATTTAGAAGCTGTATTTTAACTGGTTATTGAAACAAATATAGGATGTTGTTATCCAATTAGAAATGCTGTATGATAGTCGATTTCAGTATCATCACCCCCAAAATTGGACATGAATATCTGAAAAAAGAAACAAATGTTGCTCACCCCAACATTGGACATGAATCATCTGAAAAAAGAAACAAATGTTGCTCACCCCCAAATTGGACATGAATATCTGAAAAAAGAAACAAATGTTGCTCACCCCCAAATTAGACATGAATATCTGAAAAAAGAAACAAATGTTGCTCACCCGAAAATTGGACATGAATATCTGAAAAAAGAAACAAAAGTTCCTCACCCCCAAATAGGACATGAATATTTGAAAAAAAGAAACAAATGTTGATCACCCCCAAATTGGACATGAATATCTGAAAAAAGAAACAAATGTTGCTCACCCCCAAATTTTTTTTTTTTTTTTTTTTACAGAAAATACAAAATTGTGAATTTCCTACACACACGACCAAATTTGCACGCAAGATTAGGTACACATGGATTACTAAGGCCAACTTTTTCGAGGTAAGTCGGGGGGACGAGATTGTGGATCACGAAATGCCCCTTTAACATGTTGCCAACTTCTTCCTTTGTCACCCAGAGATAGTCATTAGTGTGTATGACCAAAAATAATAGTGATCATTTATGGTGCACAGGTTTTCAATATAAATCATGGTGAGGCACTCATCTCCAAGATGAAATTGTCTACTATTAACCCCGGTGGGCTCACCCAACCGGCACCACTGACCGCATGATCGTTACCAAGCTTTGCCAAAAACGCGGACAAATATGGCACGCCATGGTGGTTAATGACAATGGTTCCCCATCGTATGGTGGTTCTATCCATTGGATATGTATTTGTGTTACATGATTGGACGCAAAAACTGTATTACAACAGGGGTTCACATCTATGTTCGCTCTCGCGTGCCATATTTGTCCGCGATTTTGGTAACGATCATTACGGTCAGTATCACAGATTGAGTGAGCCCACCGGGCTATTAACATGTTGCCAACTTCTACCCTTGTCACCCAAAGATTAGTCATTAGTGTGTATGACCAAAAATAATAGTGATTATTAAATGGTGCACAGGTTTCCAAATATAAATCACGGTGAGACACTCGTCTCCAAGTCATAAATAGCATAACAGAAAAACTACTAGTGCCAGCTACTATGTGTATGACTGTGCCATTCTGGCATCTCAGTCACTAATAAATTGTACGGTGAGAAATTATATTTAGTATCATCTTGAGATTTCTGCAATTCAATCACTCAACTTCTTGTTTTAAAGCCATGAGTAACTTTCGAGCTATTGGTCACACATGTCACTTTTGTGAGTTTTTTGTAGCCATCGGGAATGTAGTCACGAAGGTGGTAGGGATGACAGGGTTAGAGCTTAAAATTTTAAAGCTGTCTTTTAACTTGTTCTTGCATACGACTATCGGATGTTTGTTTATCCCAATAGAAATGCTGTATGAAGTCGATTTCAGTATCATCACCCCAAAATTGGGACATGAAATATCTGAAACAGAACAATAGTGTCTCACCACACGACGACAACATTGGACATGAATCATCTGAAAAAAAGAAACAAATGTTTTCCACCCCAAATTGGACATGAAAGCTGAAAAAAAGAACAAATGTTGCTCACCCCCAATGACATGGGAAGTAGTATTAAATAAGATACGCAATGTTGCTCCCCAAAATTGGACTGATATCGAAGAAAACATCACAGTTCCTCACCCCCAAAAGGACATATAGTTGAAAAAAGAAAACAATGTTGATCACCCCCCAATTGGACTGAATATCTGAAAAAAGACAAATGTTGCTCACCCCAAAATTGACCTGAATATCTGAAAAATGAACCAAATGTTGCTCGTCTCACCCCGCCAAAAATTGACATTTTTGAAAAACGAAACATTGCTCACCCAAATTGGACATGACTTTCTGAAAAAAAAACAAATGTTGCTCGCTCACCCCAAAATGGACTGAATATCTGAAAAAGAAACAAATTTGCTCACGCCCCGAAAATTGGAACATGATACGAAACGAAACAACCCCAATAGGACAATGAATATAGAAAAAAAGAAACAGTGTTTGAATCACCCCCCCTTGGACATGAATACTGAAAAAAAAAACAAATGTTGCTCACCCCCAAAATTGACATGAAATCGGAAAAAGAAACAATTTTCTCGCTCAGCCCAAAAATTGACATGAATATCTGAAAAAGAACATTTCTTCAACCCCAAATTGACATGATTTTTGAAAAAAGAACAAAAATGTTGATCACACCCCAAACTAACTGTAATCTCTTCTTTTATCAAAACCCCTTCACCATTTTTGGGTGGAAATTGAGTAGGGATTACAGTTATTTTGTCTCATGCTGGAACCCGCCAGTACCTTTCCCATGTCCTCTGACGAAGCTTGGGCTGTGATGCGCGTTTCTCGAAATGAAAATCTTGGGCGCGCGAGCTCTGTACATGTGATAGTATCTGTGTCTGCAACGTTCTTCAATAATTAAGTCATGGTGTAATTTATAGGTTTTCATGTGATACTGCAATGTATAATGAACGCCATGAACGCCCGGAAATTTTAGAATGTTTGTGACGCTCACTGCGGTAGATTCTTTTTCTCGCTGCTTTCTCTTTTAATGTTTAAGATGGAAGCTACAATACATAGGCACGTCTTTCCTTTCAAGCTTCAAAGGGTTTTTCCTTGATAATAAAAGCATTACTGTTAAAAAGGCTAAATTTTGACACACCATACATTAGTTATTCCAGGTAGTGGAAACTTGTTTATTGGATTCTAGAAAAAGAATGGTTACGAGTAACTAGTTCAGTAAAAGACAAATTAACTAATGTTTGATCACTGCAAATAGCCTTTTTTGTCTAGACTACATTGGGAACTCAGTTCAAGCTATTATCAATCTCTACTGCTTATATTCCAGGGTTTCATTATACGCTTAGTATTATGTGTTGAAATCAAGGAAAACTAAGGGATGTGACTTGTTATGTTGTATGGCGCCCCCTGTTTGTGTAAGAGAGAAACTGCAGGCAAAAGCACTTACTTGCTGGGGAAATTTGTTTTGCCTCTAAACTTTTTTTGTTTCCGATTAATCATACTTACTTTCTTACCAAGCATAATAAGCTAATACTACACGCTGCATTTTGTGACAATTTTAATCAGCAAGATTCCGCAAGTAATTTATAACCAATTTTTATGTGTCTGTCACAAGAAACGACTATAATATTTTGCCTGCCAAAACAACAGAGGGCGTCCTGATTGTCAACAAGTGACGTCATCGGTCCATCATCTATAATTATACGTTTAAAAAGATCAAATGTCCTCTTTCCAATAGCACCCTGATCATGTACCCCATTTCATAATTTACTGAATCACTAAAGCTTGTTGTCTAGCATGTGAAATTTGCTTCGGGAACCGTTAGCATGATTTAATGAGATTTTGACAACAATCGTTGATCTCCTAGAGCTTAAGTTGTGACGATCGTTCCAGAGCGGAGCTAGTCATTATTTGAGGTGCTATCACAATAGCAGTAATCGATTAGGTTTCAAGGATTAGATGGAACGTGTCACAACTTATGTTCCAGCCAATTGTCAATAGCTTGTTACATAACCTAACCTGGGCAATAAAACATTTGCCAGTATTTTGACATTATATAGGCAACATTACGAAAAACCTGCTTTTGATGTTTTTATAAACAATGACACACTGTGGAATCTCATCGAAATTAAAACATTGGGTATAAATTAGATCATATCCAGGTCTGGATTGCTGTGGGCTCCTGTGCTTAAAGTCTTGTCCCCATGCTGTCATAGAAAATTCTATGTACATGCTCAGGCATCACTATAGTAACCAGTGTGGTATATGGTTAAGAGGCAATAATAGGTTCCATCATATTGGAATTCAAAATATTTAAAAATATTTAATGAACTAAATATTCATAACAGACATGGTTGGGTATAAATTGAGATGATGTTTTTGTAGAATGTTACTTATAGGCTGAATATCGCAGCTGTTACTAAGTTGTTCAGGTTTAAGGAGTATTATATGCCCGCAAGAGATCACTCTTATATCTGTCATATCATATTAATTTGCAGTACATGCACATTATCACAAAGAACCTGTAGGCTTATATTTTCAGAATTAGATGTTTGATCAAACTTTTGATGGTTTCAAACTGATAATACTTTAAATCAAGGGAAGCAGAGGTTCACTAGATATCCTTTTAAAAAAAAAACGGGTGGTGGGGGGGGGGTCAAAATCGGGAATAACGGATTCCAAACTGTAGTGTTTATATTAGCTAACTGACCCTTTGTGGATGATGTGGCACAGCGGGTTAAGTCTTCCTCTGGTGGGGCAGAAGGTCCTAGGTTCAAATCTCCGTAGGACTGTACTGGTGAAAAATTAATTATCCGCTCTCCCCCAAGTTGCACCTAAAAGACTTGGGGCAGAGACCATGACAAAGACCTTGAAATAGTCTATTCTGATAGGGTAATTCCCTGTTGTCGGAGAACAGTGGAGACCCCGGCGTGCTATTTGGCACCATTGTCAGCATAATCTTCCTGATTACAGTCTGTTCATTGCCAAGATGATCCTTACATAAAAAAATCCAGGAATATGTAAATTTGTGCTCAAAACCCTTAAATGGGGGGGGGGGTGTATGGGCCACAGACTCCTTGTAATGCAACCCCTGCAAAGGAGTAAAATGCTCTAGATTAAAACGCCATACATGGGTAGGTGATAATAAAACACTATGCACCATTATTCCAGAGAAAATGTCCCTTTGGGGCAACATTTCGAAATGGCTGTGGTTGCAAAGTTTGGATGGTTATCAACCTGAATGAGTAAAATTTTAACATTCAAGGAGTAAGGTTCCATAATAAAAGAAGGAATTAAAAAGCATGAGTTTCATACTGTTAGCAATAAGAACAGGACTATTCTAGCTTCTGCAGTTTTGCCACCAAAATTGTTTTTATCTATTCAAATATTGGATTTTAGCTATACAGTAATGCAGATTGCATTTGACACAGATTGTGTCATCCTGTTAGGTCTTTGCAATTAGGCCACAAATGCCCATGTGTTTTTGGCAAGAAAAAAACAATAGCACCAATATTTTTGCTGTGCAGAGGCTCTCACCAAAATAAAATGCAAGGAGTTTTATAATCATAATAACCCTAATATCTGCATATAAATGATAAATCGTCCCGACCCTTTGATCTATATGCCTGCATCATATCTTAATCATTTTAATATAGCATTGATTGAAAAGCCATATGGGAATCGTCTGCCAGGTAGTTGAAAGTAGATTCGCAGCAACACTTTGGGAGATCTTACAAGAAGGTACTGTTTAAAGGAATGAGATAAATATTATCCCATGATGTATTACTTTGATCCAGTGATGAGGTAATGTGACCCATGTACAGGGCCATTCTTCAAAAAAAATGCGGGTTAATGGTATTACAAATTTCTCTACATTATCACATTAACTATGCTCCCAAGTGAGATTATTACACCATTTTGCTGCTTTAATTTTATATTGAATAGCTATTTATTTTTTGCTACAGAACTTGGGTCATAGAAGCCCCTTGGGAACCTTTATGTGAAGGGTCACATGGGCACATGGCTGAAAACATCAAATTGGCATAATTTGAAAAGTTGAAGTCCAATTGCAACCAAACTTGGGCCATACATTCAACATATGGTAATAAGGTCAGTGGTCACTTGCAAAGGTCACCTGAGGTCAACTTATAAAAAAGGAGTAAAGGAAAGGTGGATCGTGAAAGCAGGCGACACTTGTGGTTCAAGAACTGCTTGTCTTTTCACTTATCTTTTCCTCCTTCAAAATCTGAAAACTTGTGGAGCAACTGGCAAAATCTTTCAACATAATCCTTGTGGATACAGTGCAGGCGGAGTAGTGGAGCCACTTTGCTCTGAATCACCGGAGTTTGCATCTTTAGGTGGAAGCATGTTCAAATCAGTTAGACTTAGGTTTTGACTTGAGTTAAAATCCTAGACCTTGAATGTTGATCATTCCAACAGCCCCCGTGAAAGGCTTTACAAAAATTCCACATTACATCCTAATGTAAAAGACATAACTTTCCAAGGGTGTGTTATTTCAAAATGTAGTTTCCCAGTGGGCAATCTATTTTGACCCCTTACTCGCTGCAGAAGACTTTAACTAAACCTTCACAAGGGGGTGGGTATCTATGGAATAACTGTTGCCAGCAGGAAGGCAGCTTGGAAGTAGCCTTTAGTTGCCAGCAGACAGGGATTCTTCTTAAAGGGTTAATCAGCACAAAGGTGCAATATGAAGATTCAGATGAAAAATTCAAATGTTACAGGAAAAGCTTGATTGTATATTATGTGTGCAGTTCCATTTTTATAGAGAATAAGGGGTATTTATAAGCTTGACAGGACCCAGTTCCATAAGAAGGCGACTGCTAGTCACCCAGTAGCGCCCGGTGTGTGTATTCAACATTTGAGACAGGGGAAATTCAATGCCAAATTAAATCCATTTTCTACAGACCGCAACCATTCAATCCGTGCTGAAACGAGACCTATTTTTGTGATTTTATGGTGTGCAATTATTGGAATTCTTGGATGGGGAAAACACGATTGAAGTTGGGTAGGAAGCGAGGCAACATGAGATGGTAGTAACCTAGCCACGCGACGGGGGCCACCTGCCCTAGCGCAAGTTCCTCGCAAAGTGCCGCTCTATGACCCCCTTCCTTAGATGCGCTCTTTGAGAGCAACTTGAGAACGGACTGTGAGTGAATCGTGCTTTTCATTATAAAATTGAGCAATGAGCCTAGACGAATTCCTTACAAATCTTGAATGAACAGAATAAGTCCGGACAGATAAGGATTTTCATCATGCAACCGGGCTTCCCCATCGTTGAAACGCGATATGACGCTGGCGTTATTGTCATATTTTATCGCAGGGGCCAGTGGGTATGGTTTCGCCCTGATCGTACGTTTGCCCCGGCAGCATCGTCTGTTGTCGCGGCTGATCTATGTTGTGTGCTTGTTAATGACGCGAGGTATGGTCTCTCATATTCAAACGCTGCAGTAGAATGGATTCTTTAATGCTGATCAGAGTCTACCCTCTGATTATTGCATTACATAAATCCAATGTGGTTGTATTTTTATGAACTTTGTTGTCATTTAAATCAACCCTAAGCCCACAAAAAAAAGAGGAGTAAGAAGAGAAAGAAATTGTGTTGTTCTTCATAGGCAGCTATGAAGTGTTGGAAACACAATGAGTAGAGCTGATGATGCCGCCAGGTAAATGTTGCATGCGGAATTTGTCAGTAAACACACACAGCGTCAGATGTGTCGCAAGTTTTATTTTAAGGTAAAATCCTGTTACAATTTTGTCGAGAATGGCTGTTGTCAAGGATTGGTGGATCTGAGAAATGCCAGTAGCTAGTTGAACTGAACTTACATTAAAAAAAACTACTTCATTTGAATTTGAAGAATTTTAGATCTTTACCATACCACAAAAAAACATAAATTTAGAAGTATAAAAATTCTTCATAATATAATTACCAACATATTGTGAGCTTATTTTTAATAATACTTAATGGAGTTTGCAAAAATGCAACTGAAAATGGAGCTTTTTGTGAACTCGCACGTACAGAACCTAAATTTTCTCCATGTTAAGATTTTTAGTTTACTAAATCTCCCTTAAAAGTATTTTAGCTGTAGAAGGTCTACATGGCTTCAAAATTAAAAAAAATGTAGTCCTTGATTGTAATTAGCCAATTTGCAATGAAGGTAAAAGTGTTTTTTCAATCAGCCTTTGTACAATTTTTTGGAATTTTTTTAATTTAAAGCCCTGGAATGATCGCTTAATAGCCTCGTCCAGACCCAGATTTTACCAGGAAGTGGTTAAAATTTTGGTATTCTCAGAAGAGAAAGCACTATTTCCCCTTTACCTGTGAAATCTTGGGCTCAAGGAGGTTTGGTTGGAAATTATGACACGAAAATGGGCCTCATTTGGTCTTTTTTGACCATATTAATTTTACACAGTACTCTGTAAGGTTTTGAAATTGCATTTTTAGCTCTCACATTCAAAACGGAGTGAAATATCGGCACAAAACTTTACAAATATGTTTTGAGATGAAGGGCCCTTATATCAATATGAAAACTTATAACCTTAAATCGGGTCATCCCCCTCTAAATGTGAAGTCGGTGCATTTTTATGGGGTATCTTTAATTGCAGCGCAGTCAGAACAGATTTAGTTTTGTTGAATTTCTCCAAAAAATCAGGATAGCCTGAATTCACAAAGTAAAGATTCCACTCTCATTAACAACGACAAAAATCAGATGAAGTAGATGCAAGTTTTACAAGAAGATATAAGAAAACGCGAGTTGTCTGCACGGGGCAATATTCTTTATTGTAATTACAGTAGGTTCTCGTAGTGGGTATACAATAGAATTGAAATCATTTCATTGCTAAATGTGCTTTCAACATGTAAAAGCCTGGCGCAATCTGTTTAATTGCCAATTTCTAAAGAATGTGCTGCCATTGAAACAAAATATGCGAGCCTTCGACATTGAACAAGTGGACTAGTAATAAGTCATTTAATTTTCTATGCCAAATAACGTGTAATGAAATACCCTCAGTGTGCCTGACAAAATGTAATTAGATTAGCGAATGCCAGTTGATGTTGAAGGTGAATGGTTGTGACCCAGGGATCGGTTATGTGTAGATATTTTGAATAATGATAATATATACCAGAGTGTTTCTATTGTACTTAATGGTATATTTTATGATCTTAGCAAACTTTTGTTGCTTATGGGGCACTGTTGATCTTAGCAGCTTATGGTTCGATAGGTATACTCAAAGTAATATTTCAAAATTTCAGTTGATACTGAAGGTTTATTTGATTGTTATGAGCATTTTTGTGTTTCACAGTGCTTCTTTTCTTAGGCAAACTGTTGAAGGGCAGAAGAGACAAATTACCGATTGCTTTGGGGGGGGGGGGTTCTGTTTTCCAGTGGACATTGTCTCTATTTTGTAAAGCGCTTGACCCTTGTATTGAGAAGGCGCTATATCACATGCTGATTTGATTGTATGTATCGTTGTCTGTATGTGATTGCATTGATGCATGTGGCATGGTTTAGTGCTAGCATCCAGATGTCCATGTTACGAAAACTATACTAAGGTGCTAATTTGCATATTGAATAAAGGACTACATTTGAGGCAACTTAATACCAATGACTAATTCTTGTTTAATATGTCGTCACAAAAAGCATGAATTTATTCTGCCAAAGACTGCTCTAATCTGAACAGTTTTGAAGTTCCTGGATGAATAACACTTGGACAAAGAAGGGATTTTGCGTAGTAGATGTGATCTGAACAAATATGGGTTAAATCTGAAATGACCATTGGGTATTCTGCATGCATGTAAAAATACCACTTGTTCATGGCTGTCTTGCAATGTGTTAAAAGATGGGCATACATGGCCATGCAAAACATTCTGCAAAAAGTGCCTGAAGGAGATTTTGGCTCATTTTGCTGGAAAAATGAGTGTATCATGGAAATGACTAAAGGCAAATGAGATACATAAAGGGGGTGTTCCGATCGTCTTTGGAACCACCCTGATTACCGGAAGTAGTACGATTTTGATATCAGATGAAAGGGCCGTTTTTTTCTCATTGTCGTCCTGAAATTTGAGCCTCAATCATTTCATCCCAAGATATAAACAAAAAACCGCCGGTTTTAGTGGTTAAACCACTTTATTAGCACAGTAGTGAATAGGGATTTGCAACATACATTATGAGTCTTACATCAAAACCGCAAGTGTGTTACCCACGGCTTGATTGGGTGTATGTGAAAGTGCAGGCTCTCATATCAAGTAGAGAACACAAACAATAAATGGAAACAACCACCTTTAAATGCATTTGAAAATCTATTGTGTGTGTCTTAAAATGGTATAAGTTTTAATTGAAATATTTATTTGAATCTTATGAGAAAATATATTCTTTTCAGTGGCGGCACCGACCTCTTTTTCTGGGGGGGGGGGAAAAAGGAAAATTGAAATTGGGGCGAGGCCAAAATTCAAAAAATGAGTTTGAACCATTTTGGCCCAAAATCTTGATTTTGGCCCCAAATCGCAATTTTTGCAAAAAATTCTGTCATGTTTCTTTTTTTTTTGGGGGGGGGGGGCAGGGAAAGAAAAAAATTAGGGGGAAATGCCCCCATGCCCCCAACTTTGGTACTGCCACTGTTTCTGTTTTATTGTACTTATGAGACGTGCTGGATATGCTGTAGTCTAAAACTTGTTTTTGTTTTTTTTTTTCCTTTTTTTTTTCGCTCATCGGTGCTGTTCACAATTGCTCGGACCACTTAGTTTGATTGTGCGGCAAATGGACAATGACAAAAGCAAGCTAATTTTTAGGCCCGGCATACCATGCTGCAGATATATAACATATTTGTTAATGCACCCCCACTCCACGACCACGTTCAACGCAATATTTGATGTAATAACAAGCTTGTATAAATACGATTTAAGAAGGAAAAGGGCACGAAGAACATGAAAGGTAATTTTGGTTTTAAATAGGCTGTGTTATAATTAAGGTAATTGATGTGAATGGGAGGATATGTTAAGGGAAATGCTTTCAATTACTGTGCAGCGTATTATGTGATTGATAGCTCGGTGCTTCAACTCTGTGGCTAGAATTTGGAGAAGGCGAGCGTTAGGATTGGTATCGAATGGTGAGTCAATCTCACCCGACTTTTTTATAATGCCAATAGATGTTTTACAAATATTACCACAATTTTACTTCCAAGTGTCAATTAACTTTGTACTTCGTTTAGAAAATTAGTGTTAGTTAAGAAAATTGCAGAATGTTACATATATCCCATGAAGGCTACAAATGGCTTAAAGCTGGAAAAATTCTGAGCAGGAATTAAAGCAGATATTTTCCCCATTTACTTTAGATTTCATATTTTTCTTGAAATCCAAATTTTGTTGGACAGAATTTCATAACCCATTTGAAGTTCTACAGGAAACAAATCTTTTTATTTAGGGCCTAACACTAACAAAACATTAACCCTAAGGCCAAAATAAAAAAGAATTTGTTTACATGTAGGAACGTTGAGGGGGGTACATATGGACTCTTGCCATATTAGTCAAATAAGGCATGAATTGCCCAAAACATTTGAAACTTGTCTTCTTCATATAAAAAGCAAATGCTTTCACTAAGTCTTCACATTTTTATTAAAAAATCAATTGATCAATTTCTCCTAGGGCAAAGTAGCTGCAAACAAGGACACCTGGTACATGCAGCTTGGAGAAATATTGTTTTTTAGCCTTAAATTTGCAATTTCTGTCTAAGAAGATAGCAAAAGAAGGACAACATTAAATAAAAACCTAAAAAATTAAAAAAAAAAAAAAAAAAAAAAAAAAAAAACCAGTGTGGAACAGTATGTGGTGTATGTTATGCATTAAGGTATGATGAAGACTTGAGAAGTGGCACAATTCTCCTCGTCTGCAAGTTCAAAGTCTAATCCATCAAATCTCGGCCAACTACAATGTTACCAGTGGTATTCTGTGCATTGTAGGCATGCTAGTTTAATGATGGGCATAAATGAAATGCGGATAAGTTATGTGAGCTTTTGTTTGCAGTACGAAATAAGTGTGTTATGTTTATGTAACGAAAGTTGACTTTTTGAATATTGGCATGTGAATCAGAATGAGAGCTTTGGAACCTGTCCCTTTTTTAATGCAAAGTAGAATGCCCAATAATTTTTTTATTTAGTTATTATATTTATTTTTATAACCTTTTTATATAAAGTTCAGTATTTTTGTCTAAGCCTATTTATACAAATCCACAAGATCTATATAGCCCGGAGCTAGCAAACATTTGTAACACATCTCAAGTACAAAAGGTGAGTGATTAAATATGTAGGAAGGACTGACACGGACCCCTGAAACATAATTTTAATTGCCACAAATGGTGCCTTACGGAGAAGGGCCCATGGACAAGTTTGTACAGAGGTCAAATTTTTAAATTGATTAATCGTGCTTGAAAAAGTATACCATGTTAGGTCAACCACAAGGATCAGGAAAGGTATAGGTTTGTACTATCTGCAACGTAAAGTTGAAGGTTATTAGACTAAAAACAGCAAAAAATTAATAAAAAGGGTTTAAATTTCCTTTGACAGGGGTCAATTTAAGTTGCTCCCATTTGGATAAAAAAAATGGTGCAAATTATTGGTGGATTCTAGGAGCAAAATTAAGCAATAGTTTTTTGAGTATCTCAAATGCTTGCTTAAGAAAAGTAGGGGAAACAAGGTCAAGTTCAAGCCCCATTGAATGCACGTTGAACTTCTGTGCCCCCCTACATCGGTAACTAAGTATTTTAGACAGTCAAAACTCTTCCTTATGTGTAATCCTAGGAACTCCATCAATAATTTGCACCATTTTGATCTTAAATCGGAGCAACTTTAAAAAGGGACCCCTGTACAACTGAAATTGACCCTTTTTATTTGATTGTTGCTGTTTTCAGCCTATAACTCTTCAAATTACGTTGCAAGATAGTTCAAACTATCCTTTCCTGAATCTTGTGAGTTAGAAAAGAAACATGTTATACTTTCCAACATGATTGGATCAATTTAAAAATTTGACCCCTGTACAAACCTTTGTCTTGGCCCCCTCTCCTTAAGGCACCATTTGCTGCCAACTTAAGAGCACGTTTCCGGGGGCCCTGTCAGTCTGTCAACCAATTTAATCACTCAAACCTTTTTGTACGAGATGTGAGTCAAATGTCTGCTAGCCTCCCTGGTTATAGTGTATCCCCTGTTTGTTCTGTTTGTTTCTGCAATATGAAAGATATCAAATGGTTTTGGTATATGCTTATATTTACGCAGGAGAAAGCCGAGTAATAGGGAAATATCTCAAAGACTATCACCAATGAAATTACAGTATTCATGTCAATCGTGAATGATAAGTGCATTGCAACAGGATTTTACATCTGCAGGTCAGAGGTCATAATTTTTTCCCACTCATTGTGAACTCCACCCACCACCCCCATTTTGAACTTCCCCAATATACAAATGTTTGGCCTGACCTTAACTTACCAGGGATTCCAGGAATTGTGATCCATTGCTTAAAAAATCTGAAGAGGGGAACCATACTGGATATTGCATTGTGTGCTACAAACAGCTACACAAATACACATTACACCCACATTGGGCTCAAAAATTATTTTTAGAGGACTTTTAGATTACAGTTCTAAAGATAACTGGTAGAAGTACTATTAAAAAAATCACAAAACATTTCCGGATACAATATTGTTTTATTATTCAGCAATATTTGTGGCCTTTTCTGGGGTCCAGTGGTAATCTCAAGCTAGTAAGGGAGAGGACGGGTTTCAAGACCGTGTATTTTCATCTTATTTAATTCAATGCTCGCCGTTTCTCTGAGCTTCTGAAATAATATTCGCCTTTTATTCACGGTTTGAAGTTAACCATGAATTTGAGGCACAAACATAAAGGACTTGAAAATATTTCCCACTAGATACAGTACTTGTTTCTCAGGCGCGCAATGTTGCATGGCCTTGCCCATTGTCACCTTAAGACTTGCATAAAATCTCTCGCCACCCCGCAACAACCGTGCCTGGGATACTTTTATTGTATATGTCATGCCGATCAAGGACAGCAGTGTAAACCTTGTAATCCTTTAAAAGTGTTGGCGTGAACGAGGTCGTGTCGTCGGCATATTGCTCTCTTATGAAAGATGCATGGGAAACATGGAGCCGGCAACATCGGAGCCAGGAAAAATCGGAGCCAGCAAAAACTAATATGATGCAGCGGTATTGAATATATGGCAAAGGCCGAGTTCCCATACCTGCTATGCATACTCCCCATTGCTAAGTGAGGGGATCTGGAAATAATGTATTCAGGACTTTTAAAATGGTGTTGCAATAAACGGCAAGCTTTTTATAAACTGATTTTTAGGATCCATGATACGTTTCTTAAGGTGAAAGTGGTTCAATATGTAATATCCAAACCTGAATAATTTTCAAACTTGGTTTGATGTTGTTGTTCGGTCATTGATTAAACGTTTTGAATTGTATTCCTGCCTTAAACGCTTGGGCCAATTTTAGCCAAATTTGATCAGAACAAACACTTCCCCAAGGTTCATATGTGGTGTACTCCAATTGGGGTGAAAGGTCATGTAGGCCGATTAAAGGGGCATTCTTTGAAAATTATCTACTCATTTTTTATGCCAAAATCAAAATGCTACAATCACCAAACTTGATCAGTATAAGCGCTGACCCAAGCCCCATATGAGGTGTACTCCAATTGGGGTGAGAGGTCATGTGTGCTAATTAAAGGGGAATTCTGTTATTCTCACATTTTGAAGTGGCATATGTGCAAATGTTAAACATTTTTTTAATGCAATGATGGGGCATGTGTAAACTAAAATGTAATTGTCTTATTCTGGACAATATCGCTCTACTTCCATAATAGAAAATATATATTATTCCTTTGAGTTGTTTAAAGGGGGACGACCCGATTTACGTCTATAAATTTTTCGTCTTGATAGAATGGCTTTCACCCCAAAACCTCATCCGTAAAGTTTCGCGCCGATATTTCGAACTGTTTTGATGTGAGCGCTAAAACCGTGATTTTGTAATCCCCATAGAGTACTGTAAAAGTAGTATTGGTCGAAAAAAATGTTTTCGCTCATAATATCCAAACCAAAACATCCTTTATCCCTAAGATTTCACAGGGTAAATGAGAAAAATAGTAGCTTTCTTCTGATACCAAAATTCGACCACTTCCAGTAAAATCTGGGTCCCTGGGAAAGAAGCTATTAGTGATCGGACCATGGAATTGAGTGCACTTGAAAATTGAGGGCACACTTTCCAACCCTTTAATGATATTAATAATACACTGGCTTTTATAAAGCGCCATTTCATCAAGATCACAGTGCTGTTGTCTATTATTATTATTACGCTGCCATCAGGAAATCGTCACAATCATATCGCTTCACATAGGTCAGCAGCTGGCCAAGCGCACAATCCTATCAGCACTTAGATTGTAATATCCCCCTAACAGCTACCCAAATATCGCTTGGGTCGACGAGGCAAGTGAGGTAAAGTGCCTTGCCCAAGTACACAATCCGATTATGAGTCGGCCATCATATCCACTAGACCACGTGCTCTCATGTGTCCCTTTAATGATAAGAATTTCTTGTGCACTGCACCGCATTACTTACACTATGCCTGCTGGACCACCAGTGTTAACAACACTTCCTTGTATACATAAAACATGTGCATACCACAACACTGGTTGCCTTAGTATTTGTATTATTCATAGTTGATAATCATGTGGACACATTTTCATTCTAGTAATCATGTTAAAAGCATTTGGCCATGATCGTGTGTGTCGGTATGGGTGGGAGCTTTGGTTCATTACATTGATCTAGATATACTGTAAAAGTGGAAATTTTCGCGCTACATTAATTTTCGCGCTTTTCGCGCACTTCTGAGCTAGCGCGAAATTAAAAACTCGCGAAAATGTTTATTTTGTGTGTAGGTCTATGTAGGATAGTTTTTTTTTTTTTTTTTTTTCTACCCAAATATCGCTTGGGTCGACGAGGCAAGTGAGGTAAAGTGCCTTGCCCAAGTACACAATCCGATTATGAGTCGGCCATCATATCCACTAGACCACATGTGCTCTCATGTGTCCCTTTAATGATAAGAATTTCTTGTGCACTGCACCGCATTACTTACACTATGCCTGCTGGACCACCAGTGTTAACAACACTTCCCTGTATACATAAAACATGTGCATACCACAACACTGGTTGCCTTAGTATTTGTATTATTCATAGTTGATAATCATGTGGACACATTTTCATTCTAGTAATCATGTTAAAAGCATTTGGCCATGGTCGTGTGTGTCGGTATGGGTGGGAGCGTTGGTACATTGATCTAGATATATATCGTACATGAGGGTTATTTCCTCCATGAAGGCGTATACATCGTACATGAGGGCTATTATGAAGGTGTGAGTTTGAGGAGAAATTGTCTAGTTGTTTTATGAGATGTTACAAATGACATTTAGACATGAGTGAATCTCAGCATTTTGATGTTGTTATATATTAATAGTCATTGATATGTTATCGTAGATTATTGTGCATTTGTGTACACAAATCCAAATAAACAGGCTTACCATGGAACTGTGGAGAATGCAGAAAATGTTATGGAAAATGTTTTTCTAGTCGGCCAGCTACAACATCTCTTTCTTTTTATAAAAACACAAACTATATCTAAAAGGCATTTCCATCATAACCATTACTGTTAACATCAGCATCTGGCCTGTGGCAACTCCATGCACGTATTGTAATTTTTATTATAATTAACCTTTTAGTTTGTCTACCAAACCAGCTGGAGTAGTTGTATGAATTTCCTACTTAAAGGGGCATTTCATGATCCACAACTTTGTCACCCCGACTTACCTCAATAAAGTTGAGATTTTATTTTTATATCATCTGAACCATTATCATTAGTTATCCATGTGTAGCTAATCTTACATGCACGTGCAAATTTGATCGTATCTGTAAGGAATTTGCAATTTTGGGTAATTTGCTGTACAGCACACAGTGGGCCTATGGGACCGTGGGGAAACAAGCAATTGCTCATAACTGCAAGATCTGGATCAACTCAAATTTTGTAAATAAGCTTAAACAGCGGTGCTGGAATCAACAAAATCACCTTAAGTGATCTTGCTTTGTAAACAACAGATAGTGTTGATAATAGATTGAATTTTGATATTGATAATTATTGGTAATGTGCAACACACTAATTAGAGAATACAGGTATTGGTTTTTAAGTCTCTGTATCTATCATGGTCATATCACACGGCGACAGCAATTATTTAAATAGAATAAGGCGCAAGGCCGACGAGTTTCTACAACCAGTTTCTCTCTACTTTTCATTGAAAGTTAATTAACACATAAAAACAAAAAACAAAAAAATCTTTACTAACACACTCAGAATTTTTACTGATAGGGTACAGAATTTTTTTTCAGGCCGTATGAGGTAGTCATAACTTGCATAATGTTATGATTCAAGTGAAATGATGATAATGATCCATAAAAACCTGAACTCTTGAATATATTCACCTTTTGGACTGTGACTCAAAATTTTGCAAGTGTGACATAACTGGCATTTTACTTAAGATTTCAACATCTGATATTCAAGGTGCATTTCACCATTTCATTGCCTTCATTTCTATTGATCTGGTACCTTTCGCATTCAAAATTAAAAAGAAGTAAGAAACGGTAAGAATCTACTCTGCAAACCGGGGAAATTTTAATTTTGCTTGCCAAGGTTGGTGAGATTCCAGGCCCTTAATTATATGTTTGTTACAATGCAACACACTCCAACACATCTCCCAATTAAAGTAAGTGACCCAATCATGGTCAAATTTTTCAGAGGTTTTCTTTCCTCCCTTACATGGGAATCATATGATCAAGAACATCATTACAGTAATTGAGTTAAATCGTTCAGTCTTTGGATAGCAAGTAAAAATGTCTACTAAACTTGGCCTATGAACAGCGTTCAAGCTTTCACTTACGTTTTAGGTTAGCGGACAACGGGTGGGAAAAAATATTTAGGGTGAAAACTGGTCAAAATTCTTGATTACTTTAATGTTTCTAAGGGTAAAATGTCATAATTTCAGATTTTGGTATTAAAAACCCCATATTTTTCACTGATTTTTGAGATAAATTTCAGTTTTTTTTTTTTTTTAAAATTGCAATTTTAGCCAAAAATGGGCTCATTTTTCGGGCGACAAAAATTTTGACTTTCTAATTTCCTGTGAGTGTCATGAACATGAAAACACCTTAGTAGTGACAATAATTCTTTTTCTTTAATGCTAATATGTGACAGGGTACATTTTAATATTCAAATCAATCTAAATAGATCAATCTATTCTTTATTTTGTAACAGGGTAGAAAGTCGGCGGTCAGGTGACAATTGAATTTGGGAAAAAATGCAATTTTCGCCCATTTTGTGATTGAAAAAGCCATATCTCCTCTATGGTATGAGCTATGGTGATGCCTCTTGTGTCTTTTTTGTTCAGAGTTTCAATAGCTAAATAGTGATATAAAAACTTGAACTAGTTGATGTACTGAAAAACAATAAGTAGTAATATTTTCCCCCTACCCTAAAAACATTTTCGGAGGGCGTGAAAAAATAAAGGCCCTCGCAAAAAAAATTAGTCCTTCAAAACTGTGAAGGGTTTAAGGCTAAACAAATATAAACTTGCTAATGCCAGACCTCTCCCTCTAGAGCATTTAATATTTGTTTAGCCCTGCGAATCCCAGTTTTGGATGCTTATTTTTTTTTGGACCGATTTTTGCTCATATTGATGACTTCGGCAGAATTGCCTTTCAATTGCTATGGGAAAAATTTTCAAGTTATATTTATGCCGTTTTTATTTCAGATTCATTTTCTAACCAACATTTCCCCCTAAACTGGGGTATTTTAATAGGATATCTTTCCCTTTAGTTTTTCCAATTTCCACCATTCTGTCCACAAACGTAAGTCCAAAGCTTTGAACGCTGTCCTTATGATAATGTGCATTATAGTGTGTCACCACATTTAGAGGCATTTTGGTCATACAATCAATAACAAAATGACACATTTCCTGGGGCCCAAAATTTCACTGGTGTAATTAGAAAATATGAAAGCTTCTGATACCATAAATCTCAATTTTGATGGGGGGGGGGGGGGGGGGGGGGGTAGAGGTTGTCTCCTGACAATTTTTTTTCATGTGACTAGCGCTGTCCACCACTCAAATATTGGACCTGATATTCAGTACAGCAAAAGTAATTCAATCCGTCTTCCTATTCTCTAAAACCGTACAAACCCTTACCCATCACAGCTGTTTGACCCCATTAAAATTATCTCTTTTTAATTGTTATAGAGCAATTTGTAAGCAGTGGCGACACACAATTTTGACAACTGATATAGGTAGGGACATGCAAGAACTATTACCCTCTAAAACTTAAGAAAAAATCCATTGCGGAATCTTGCATAGGCCCCTACAAAGGTCATAATTTGTATGTTATAAAATAGCACCCTCTATATGCCTATTTTTTTTTCCTCCCATAGAAAGACCATGTACAAACTAGATTTTTGTGAAATCATATGTTGCCCGCAATAATTTCAATCAATTTACAAACAAGGATGTAGTTAGTGGAATAAATACTCCGAATTAGTTGTCAAAAGTTGTGTCGCCTTGATATTTTTGTGGGCCGTCCACTATAGGATGGCGGACCACTTAGTCAATCCTTGTTCGATAGTATGATGTGTGGTGGATGTGGTGTATGTGTTGTTGTGGATATTGTAATGTTTGTGTGTGGATGTTTGTATGTGTGTCCACAAATTAGTTAGTTTTTTTTAAATTGACCTCAATTGAAAAGTTTAACTTCAAGGGAACCAAACTTCTGTCCTATAAGTCACAAATGGATCCCTCATATGTTGAGAGGTCAAGGTCATGTGGAAAGGTCCAAGTCATGTGAGGGCCAGTTGAAAAATGGGCTTAAAATGTAAAATTTGATCTAAAGTGAAAACTTGAAGTTCAATTGGAACCAACTTTGTTATAGGTGCACCATGCGACCCCTCATATGTTAATGAGATAAAGGTCACGTGCCAGGGGCAAAGGCATGGGCGGGCCCACAGCTTATTCTTTGACTATATGCGAACAGCCGACATGAAAGCCGTAGAACGCCGAAATTACTAGTTTGTTTTATTCTTCCCTTTTGTCAGAATAATGATCCTTCAAACAGCTGTGCCTGAATTTAAAAGCTAATATAGAATTTCCCACATTTTTTATTCTCGTTGCTTTATATACCCGTCGCTGTACTTATCCCTGTAACGATCTATCCATCAATAGATATCATGCATTAACAATATGTTACGGCATTCAACAAACCTGTGCCCTTGTTTTTAACACATAATTGATATTATTTTAGTAAATAAACAATTACCAAATCCGAGTTTAATTTTCCCTGCCCATGACCTGGATTTGTTTGTATTCACGTGCATCCAGGGTCCCCGTCCGCGCCCGCCCGACTAATCATTATTGTCGGTTATTATTGATATTGGTCGGTTCACTGTGTCCGGTTTTTAAAAATGCGTTCATCCTGAGCCCCGGCCGCTGCCAATATACACTGTTCAGTGAACCCAGAATTATCATGACTTATTAGTGTTTGAGTTTGAGGGAAATTGTCTAGTTGTTTTATTATATGTTACACATGACATTTAGACATGAGGCATCTCAGCATTTTGATGTGGTTATATATTAAGAGTCATTGATATGTGATCAGAATCATTGTGCATTTGTTTACACAAATCCAAATAACATCTTACATGTAACTGTGGAAAATGCAGAAAAATGTATGGAAACTTGTTTTTTTTTCTAGTCGGGCCGCTACAACATTCTCTTCTTTTTTATAAAAACACAACTTATCCAAAAGGCATTGCCTCATAACCATTACTGTTAACATCAGCGTCTGGGGCCTGTGGCACCTCCATGCACGTATTGTAATTTTTATTATACTTAACCTTTTAGTTTTGTCTAACCAACCACTGGAGTAGTGGTATAATTTCCTACTTAACGGGGCATTTCATGATCCACAACTTTGTCACCCCCCGACTTACCTCCATAAGTTGAGATTTGTTATTTTGTATATCATCTTACCATTATCATTAGTTTATCCTGTGTAGCTATCTTCTTACGTGCACATTTGATCGTATCTTTGAATGAGTTGCATTTGTAATTTCTGTACAGCACCGTGGCCTATGGGACCAGTGGAAACAAGCAATTGCTCATACTGCAAGATCTGGATCAAACTCAATTTTGTAATAAGCTTAAACAGAAGTGCATGGAATGTATCACAAAATCCCTTTAAGGATCCATGTCTTGTATAACCAACAGATATGTAGACTAATAGATTTGGAATTTTGATATTGATTAATTATTGTAATGTGGCAACACCCCGAATTAAGAATAAATGTATTGTTTTAGTCCTGTATCTATCCTTTCAATATCAAACGAGCGACACATTATTTAAATAGATAAGGCGCAGCCCCGAGTTGTTCTAACACCAGTTCTAACTTTTCATTGAACCATTTAAAAATTACCACATAAAAACAAAAAACAAAAAAAAATCTTTACTAACACACCATAGAATTTAACTGGATGGGTAACAGAATTTTTTTTCAGGCCGTCATGAGGTAGTCATAACTTGCATAATGTTATGATTCAAGTGAATGATGAGTAATGATCCTACAATAACTGAAATGTTGAGATAATTTGCCCTTTTGGACTTTTACCAAAAGTTGGCAAGTGTTGACACATAACTTGCTTTAAGATTTCATCTATTCAAGGTGCATTTCACCATTTCATTGCCTTCATTTCTATTGATCTGGTAGCTTTTAGCATTCCAAATATTAAAAAGATGTAAGAAACGGTAAGAAATCTACTCTGCATCCGGGGAAATTTAATTTTGCTTTCCAAGGGTGGGGAGATTCCAGCCCTTAATTATAGTTGTTACAATGCAACACTCCAACACTCCCAATTAAAGGTAAGTCATCCCATCATGGTCAATTTTTCAGATTTTCTTTCTCCCTTACATGGACAGCCTATTATCAGAACATCTGATTACAGTAATTGAGTTAAATCAGTTCAGCCATTTGGAATATGTCCAGTAAAAAATGTCGACTTAAACTTGGCCATATGAACATCGTTCCGCTTTCACTTACTTTTAGCGACACGGTTGTGAAAAAACTATTTAGGTTGAAAACTGTCAACATTCTTGATTACTTTAATGTTTCTAAGGGTAAATGTCACATTTTTCAGATTTTGGTACTTAAACCCCATAGTTTTCACTTGAATTTGAGATAAATTCAGTTTTTTTTGGGCCACTTTTAAGCCAAAAATGGCCATTTTCGGCTGACAAAAATTTTGGACTTGTCTAATTTTCCTGTGAGTGTATGAAAATGAAAACGAACCTATTAGTGACTAATCTTTATGCTAATGCCTGTACACAGTGGGTACATTTGGTAATATTCAAATCATTAAATAGGATCATCTATTTCTTTAGTTTTGTACCAGGGTTAAAAAGTCGGCGGTCAGGGTGCCAATTGATTTGGGAAAAAAATTGCAATTTTCGCCCAATTTTGGATGAAAAAGCCCATAAACTCCTCAAATGGTATGAGCTATGGTGATGTTTTGTGTCTTTTTTCAGTATTTCAATAGCTAAATGGATATAAAACGTGGGACTAAGGTGAATGTACTGTGAAACAAATAAAGTAGTAATATGTTACCCCTACCCCTAACAGTTCGGAGGCATCCACTCCACTTATCTTTCGGGCTGTGAAAAAAATAAGGCACTCGCAAAAAAAAAAGGCCTCAAAACTGTGAGGGTTTAAGGATAAACAAATATAAACGTGCTCTAGCCAAGACCTCCCTCTAGAGCAAGTTTATATTTGTTTAGGCCCTGAGAGTCCCAGTTTTGAAGGAACTTATTTTTTTGCGACCGAATTTTTGCTCATATTGAGGACTTCGGGGCAGAAATAGCCTGTACAGTGCTCGGGAAAAATTCAAGTTAATAATTTTTTGCATTATTTACTTTCGATTCAGTTTCTACAACAAAATTTCACCATAGAAGAAAATGGTATTTTAAGTAGTATATCTTTCCCTTTAAGTTTCAACCATTCTGTCCACCAAAGTAAGTCAAAGCTGAACGCTGTTCTTATTGCTAATGTGAATTTTAAATAGTGTGGTCGACCACATTAGAGGCATTTTTGTTCATCAACATCAAATAATCAAATGGAAACCATTTCCTGGGCCAAAATTCACTGGTGTTTGTAATGAGAAAAATTATGAAGCTTTGATACCATAATCTCAATTTTGATGGGGGGGGGGGGGGTAGAGGTTGTCTCCTGAGCAATTTTTTTCATGGTGAATAGCGCTGTCCACCCTCAAAAAATATTGGACCTGATATTCAGTACCAGCAAAAGTAATTAAATCCTGTCGTCTATTCTCTAACCGTACACCCTTACACCCTCACAGCTGTTTGAACCATTGTAACTATCTCTTTAATTTTATAGCAATTTAAGCAGTGGCGACACAATTCGACAACGGATATAGGAGGGACATGCAAGAACTCTTACCTCTGCAAAAATTAGGAAAAAATCCATGGGCGGGAATCTTGCAAGGCATACAAAGGGCAGAATTTGTATGTTATAGCACCCTCTATATGCATATTTCCCATAGAAAGACATGTAAAACTAGATTTTTGTGAAAAATCATATTTGCCCAGCAATGAAATTCATCAAATTTACACGGATGTAGTTAGTGGAATAAATACTCCGATTAGTTGTCAAAAGTTGTAGCCTTGAATTTTGGGGCAGCCAGCTATAGCTGGCAGGACACTTAGCAATCGTTGTGCGTTGTGTATGTGTATGTGTGGATGTGTGTATGTGTGTGTGGATGGTGTGTGTCATTATGTTGTGTTGTGGATGGTGTTATGTGTGTCACCAAATTGTAAGTTTTTAAATTGACCTCCAATTGAAAAGTTTAACTTCAATTGGAACCAAATCACTGCTGTCATAGGTGCACAAATGGGATCCATCATATGTTGATGAGGTCAAAGGTTTCATATTGAAAGGTCAAAGGTTCATGTGAGGCCAAGTTGAAGAAATGGGCTTAAAATGTAAACATTGAATCTAAAGTGAAAACTGAAGTTTCAATTGGAACCAAACTTTGGTAATAGGCGCACAATTGACGATCCCTCATATGTTGATGAGATTCAAAGGTCACGGTCCCAGGGTCAAGGTCGTAGGGCGGCCCACAGCTTATATCTTTGAATATAGCGAGCGCGAAAGCCGAGAAACCGCCGCGAAATTCTAGTTGTTTTATTCTCCTTTTGTCATAATAAATGGCTTTCAACAAGCTGGGCCTGAATTATTAAGCTAATATAGTAAATTCCCCATTTTGTATTCTCTTGCTTTTCACTGCTTATCCCTGTAACGATCTATCCATCATGTATCATGCATTAATAATGATGGTAGCATTCAACAAACCTGTGCCTTTGTTTTTACCATAATTGAGATTATTTTGAACATCCAACAATTTACCACTCCGATTTATTTCCCTGCCTTCCGATTTGTTTGTTTCAACAGTGCATCCAGGTTCCCTCCGCTGCGCCGACTATCATTATTGTCGTTATTTTTGATATTGTCCTTTTCACTGTGTCGGTTTTTTAAATTCGTTCATCTTGAGCCCGTCCGCTGCCATATGCCTGTTCCATGACCAGATTCAATCATGACTTAATAAGTGTTTGAGTTTTAGCTGAAGTCAACACTTATGCATCTAACTTATATTAAGGACATTAGCTATCTCACCTTTTACCTCGACCACTCGCCCAATCAAACCCGAGATTTGATATCATTAGAAAGCGTTATTTTTTTCATCTCTTATGTTGATTGATTTTTCCCCATTAATGATGCTACAAGTCTAACATATAGGTTTTCAAGCAGAGGGTGTTTTTTGAACCATCCCATAAATACAATTGCCAAACACTTGTTCAGTACTTAAGGATAAAAAGTTGTTAAGATTTAATACTCACAAGACTGCTCTTGGTAAAAATTACCTAAAATACTAATGCCTTTGGTGGGCTAAATGAGGTGCCAAAGTTCAGGTTTTGTTATTGTTAAAGAAATAGGATATTTGTGGGATCACATTACCTGACCCTATTGAGGTGAAATTTCCCAACACTGGTGCAATGTGGGATTACTCAATACCTGCTATGGGTTTTCAGTTATTGAAATTAATTTGTACTGTAAAATTTTGTGACTATTAGTAATGTTTGCAGTTACCAAACTTCATAGATATGGGGAGAAGACCAAAAATTATGTAAAGGAGAGGGAGAACATGACAGTTTTCACAATAAGGAGAGTGGTTTAAAGCCTGATTTTTTATTTATAAATGGAGAGATTCATAAAATCAGGGGATGCAACAATTTTGAATGGAAGAAGGGGGAAATGGAAATTTTTATTAAGTTTTAAATCCTCCATTCCTCACGGGTAAATAACGACCCCTCCCTAAACACCTATAGTCTTTGTCAGTTGGTTTTTGAGATGGCTTTCTAACATTTCAGCATTTTTACTTGGTGCATGAATCGTACGTGTAACAGTGGGTTGTGGCAAAAACCAATGCTGATCCGTAAGGTCCGTTCACATACTCCACTGCAACTGCATTGCTTGTGTGTCATAAATTTACTGCATGTTCCGTCACTATCCGCTGCCCATTCAATCGAATTTACCCTGCGGTCAACCAAGGTCACTGCAGCTCCACGGAATGCAGTATGTTGGAGTAAACTTGCGATGGATTGCAGGAAAATTGGCATACTGCAACCACTGATTGCACCCCACTGCATCTTGCTGCAGATCGCCAGTTAAATAATTAACTTGGTTGCAGCCTTTGCTTGCGTTGCGTACTGCAAGGATTGAGTACGATTTTGGTAGGCTGCCATTGCGTCACTGCACTGCAATCCAGTGAAGTATGACGGACCTTAATGCATGAAAGGATCGCCATCATGTGATGTCTGTTGCCAAATATGTATGATTTCACTAGCTGTTATTTCATACCAGTCCCGGCCAAATTATGGTTTTTTCTGATGTGTTTAAAATATAATTAAATGATTTAACACGTCTGTATCTTACAAACACTGACACTTGGATTATAGCTAAGCAACCGCATTATGACATGGTGCGATTATTTGTATTCCAAGACTATTTTGAAAATCCATATTCCCAGTCAATAACTAGCCAAAAGCCATATTGGTATCCAATTAGTTAATTCACACTGAGGCTTGCTTCCAGCTCATAAGAGCAATAGCTGATTGTATATATGCCCTGTCTTGTGAGTTACCTTTCACAAACAAGATATTATTTGTTTAAACAACAAAGGTAAATAGTACAGAAGACTATACACAATTTACCTTTGTGCAAACAAAATTTTTATTTGTTAGAACAACAGATGTGATATTAATGTAATTTTTCTACAGACTTCTTTTTGTCAAGGTCAGTGAGACAAGGGGTCGTATGTGGGGTAACAGATGAGGCAAAGGGTCAGTCAAATCACTTGGGGTTCTTACATCTGTGCATGTGGTATGCACTTTTGGTTAAAAGTGTAGCTTTTTAGGGGCAGTTATGGTATCAAGTAAATGCCTTGGGTAATCTTCTACATAGAGACAGGGGGTGCGTTATTTGGGCACACTGTGATTTTTGGAAAAATCCATTCTGTGCCATTACCGGTGTTGAAAGATTTGTCAAATCACCATATTTTCTGTGATATGTATGATTTCAATGAGATTAGACGCTCAATGATTTCCCTACCTTTTATTTGATTACAGAAATAACCTAAAAGGAAAATAAAAGGTGATTTGCATATCTTATATTTCAATATAAAACATAGGCAACATTTCCTATATTGCTCCTATATGAATTAGAAGTTCAGTTTTTGTATCTAAAAACATATCTCAGCTTATCCTTTCAGAATGGGGATATTTTTGCATAGGGAGCTTACATCAGTGCCAAAAAGAAATTTTCAACATTTTTTAGGGACACCTGTTATTGGAAAATCTCTTGTTGCCCTTAATTAGCCGCAGGGGGTCAAACCTTTTTGACGCAAGGGCCGCATTGGTTGAATCCCCAGCTACTGCGGCCGCAAACACTTACTCGGGGCTCTCAGTTTTGGTTTATTGACTGCCTATCAAGACTGGAAGTAAGGACCTCATATCCATACCAATATTTGCCAAAAAGGATCCAAAGCATGCCCAGGGATGCAGATTTGGGGTCAATTTTACACAATTTTCCTATTTTTGTTGACTTTTTTTAGGGCAATTTTGAACAAATTTTGACTTAATTTTGAGGAAATTGGACTAATTTTCCAACAATTTTTTAGACAAGTTGTTTCTGATTGTTAATCGGACTAATTTTCCAACAATGTTAAAAGTTATTGAGGAATTGACCTAATTCAAATGACATCTTTTTTAAATCTAATTTATTTAAGATATTTATGCATTTTAATTTTTCTGTGAAGTACCTCGCGGCTGCATGAGAGCTTCTTATCGGGTCGCAAATTGCCCGGGGGCTGCAGGGGGACACCCCTGAATTAACAGCCCATATTTATTGCACCTTGTCCTCTGTCCATATTTTGTCATGCTGCCATAAGTCTTTTTCACACTATGTCGGACAAGATAAAAAGCGCTGTACCACCTGTCTTTTGGGGGGAAAAATCATGATGCACAAAATTAAAGTCCATTTATTTGCTCCCTTTTTCACATATTTAATTTTTCCTGAGGAGCTCATTTTAAAGTCAGGAACATACCAGACTACTCCACTTATGTAAGGTAATGCAATGGATCTGTACATTTGAGTTTAAGAGAACAATGTGTTGCTTGCTTTCTATAATATTGAACTGATGTTATAATTTCAACAAAAGCTGAGAAGCCAATATCCAGAGACTGCATGATTTTCATTTGGGGGGTAATATGAATATGATACACGTACTCGGGACTTTCTGGAAACTGAATGCATGTAATTATAACCTTGACATCTGGGAGACCTGCAAATTAGTGCAGGGCATTGGAGAAAGCTCTTTATTTGCTCAGGCATTATTGTTTAATAGCAAGCTGTGATATTTCGGAGACTTCCTGAATTTTGCGATCAACTGCAGAAGCCGATTGTTTGCATATGAATTTGATTGACAAAGTAAAATTATAATGAAGAAATAAAATATGTTGTTTATTTGAACTGGTAAAAGATCACTATCACAGGGACAAATTTAGCTGATGAAAGTTTGTTATCATACTGGGCAAATGTTATCCCTAAATATTTTGCTTCAATAATCTAAGACTTGTGTATGAAATTCAAGAAATCTTTAGTATGGGTAACATGCACTGCACATTTCTAATGACCAGCATAGACTTTTTTTCTGCCATCTAGTGGGTGAGCCAGCCATGTTGGTGGGAACACCTGTGGGGGGGGGGGGGGGGCAAAGAGGCATCTATACCAGGGCTACCTTTATGCCTATGACATACACAAAATGTTGATGGCCATTCGGTAGGTTAGCTTACGCGCGCTAAAGGGCTCGCAAAGAATATCAGGGGTCAATTGAAAACAATGCCAATGTTTGTGAATTTCATACCAAAATGTTTTGTGTGTATCGCAAGATTAAAAAAATGTATAGTTTGTGGCTATTCATCTGACTTACCCTTATGGAGTTAGAAGCTGAAAACCGTTATTGTAGGTCAAAGGTAAATTTAGCTTCTACCAAAGGGGTCAAAATAGAAAAACGCTACAAGTTTCCATCCGTTGAAATGGTCTCCATATGTTTATAATGGTATTACAGTTAAATAAGGAATATTTGACCATCTGTTAATGTGAA